>CM022774.1:9524832-9544832 GCA_012411365.1 Ameiurus melas
GTGTGTGTGTCGTAATTCACTCTTTGCTTTATTCATACTCATAAAACATGAGTAATATTTGGCCACTTCTCAAAATCACAGAACTCAGAGAATACTATATGTGGTTGTAATGCCAAATAAAACATATGGCACTCAAATGATTTTTTTTTTTTAATACTTGTAAATACAATCTAACCACCGTGTGTGAATATATATATATATATATATATATATTATTATTATTATTATCTGCAGAATAGTGGGAGTGTGTGTTCAAACAGAAGCTTGGACCGGGACACGACAGGAAGCTTCAACACCTGCAGGACGGAAACTTCTAGAACAACCGGACTCTTTCACTTGGCCAGAGTACAGCGGTCCACCCTCAGCCTCAAGATGACCTCTAGCATCAGCATAGCTCAAAGGATATCAGCTGGTGATCCATTTAAGACTCGTGTTACTGGAGGTCAGTAGCCCATTATTCCTCATATCACTTTCCAAAACACGGCACATTTCCCAGCATTCCTACAAAACGGAGCTATCTCAGTCCATCCGTCACCATGTGTGTAGTCCTCTGTGTGTGTGTGTGTGTGTGTGTGTGTGTGTGTGTGTGTGTGGGTTCAGACTGCAATTACATAACTCAAGGAAAACATTTAAATGAACAAACAAAGCTCCAGAATGTGGTGGGAAAATTTTTTTCCTAGCGATGCACATGATAGCAAAAGCATTTATCTGCGGCGAGCACATTTCTCTAGTGTGCCTCCAAAGTCAACAGCGTACTACTCCAGGAAGCGAGTGTACTGCTTACACAGATGCAGGCTCGCGTGCACACCTCTACTTCCATGAAAATACGTCAACTTAACAAATCCGCTTGATCTAATCCAGCGCCGGTTCAGACCTGGCCACGTACAGACATGCACCACAAAAAACACCTCTCGTTTATTATGAGAGAAAGAGCACTAATGTGGTGAAAGGTGTAATGCGCAATTCTGGAGTCAGATAGCTCAGGAGAGAAGACAAAGACTTACACTAACTATGTGAGGATCAAAACGACGTGTACTAGTGCGAGGGGAAAGAATTCTAAGAGGATTTGAGGAAATGGAGAAGGAATGTTAATAATTCATGTTATACCACGGCCCTCTTCAATTCTCGAATCTGATTGGTCGGACACTGTCGATGAACTTCCTTTAACTTTCCTTTATGTTAATGCACTCCTTCTAATAATACTATAGTAACAACATACACGGGGACGTGTATGATGGATGCTCCGTATAATCTGAACCTAATAATAAACAGATTTATTTTTTATTTTTTTACAAAATGTGCTGGCATTTTACATTCATGGAAGGAGTCTCCAGTGTCAGTGCTGTCTGGTTCCTCGGCAACATGACAAGCTGCACTTTTTGTCTTATTATCCTCAAGAGACAGACACAATTAAGGCTGGTATGATGAAAATATTGAGGCTGATACTGTATGATAAAAAAAAAAAATAATGACTGTTATGAAGTGATAACGTCAAATAAAATTTTATTATAAATGGATAAAAAGTATGTCATTCTTTAATTTTACAATATATATATATACATATATATATATATATATATATATATATATATATATATATATATATATATATATATATATATATATATATATATAATATATATTGTAAAATTAAAGAATGACATACTTTTTATCCATTTATATATATGTATATATATAATTGTTGGCAAATGGTTGTAAGTAATAAAACACTTTGGTACATTTTTTTTATTTTCCTACAACAGCACACTCATTCATGTTTTATTCCTTATGTAAAATACTGTGTATATTCTGGGCTCTGAAAGCCAAATTAGCCATTTTTCGATCAGCTGCTCATACTATGTTACAGGGCTGCATAACACACTTATAAGGAAGTGCTATCTGCCCTCTTCCACATACATGAGCTCCCAGATGCCCGTGACTGGCTAGTGTTGCTGTGATTGACGAAGTGGCATCACTGGCATTCAAACTCATGATCTCAGAACTTATTATTATTATTATTATTATTATTATTATTATTATTATTATATGAAGTACTATGTATTGTGCCCAAAAATTCTATTCAAAAGATTGTTTTCCTATCATAAACTGGTCTATGGTTGTTCAGAGAGCCAATCAGATTGCTGCCTGAATCTACTGACCATCCAAGTGTACGAAAGTTACAGAAAACATAAATTTCCGTTTCTACAATGGCTCAGTTTGGTCTTGTATAACTGCATATAGCAGCCTAAGGCAAGGCGTTGCCGATATGGCCACGACGTGACATGCCCCCTCCTCTGATAACACATGCTGTACCTCAGTGTTATTAGTCCTCTGAGAAAACCGTCTAATGAAACTAATGACAGAGCAGAGACGGCATTCAACCTCCCTCTCACCTCCCCTTCCTTCCCTACTTTCCTGTTCTCGTTGACTGCTGATATCAATCACTCGTCAGGACATTACTTCACTGAGCTTTCTGACTCCATATCCCCCTCAGTCCTGCTTTCCATTTCGCTTCCAAAACATTTCGCTACTTCAGATCTCCAGACCTCATCATCTATGGCTGTGTAGCCCAAGAGCAACATCCCGAAGTCTACATTCATATCTCTTCCATTTAGTTTTACGCTGGCTCTCTCTCAGCTTCAAAAAGAAGCCAAAAATGGGTTTTTCACAAAATGTTTCATTATTAATATGCAATACATGTGATCAAAAGAATAATTTTTTTTTTTTTTTTTTTACAAAAACACAAAAACAAAAAAAAAAAAGAAAAAAATCCCCCCCCCCCCCCCCCCTTTTTTTTTTTTTTTTTCCGTTTCCGAACACCAAGTAACTCTGGGAAACTGTGTGTTAGTGCTAGAGGGCATCCGTATTCATGTCAGGGTGTGTATGCAGCTGCAGCCCTCTCCCCATACATCCCAAAAAGCCGCATTGCAAACCGAAACTCCTTTTACTGGAAAATTCGACTAAACAATAAACGAGGCCTGGTCAGGAAAACATCACCATCACGTCAAAAACAGTTCTGCTGTTACATGTCAAATAATACCTTTTCTACAGACTGTGCAGTGTTTGGCATTGTGCAGAACCCAGGAAATCCCCTCAGCATAAAAAGGGAAGTAATCAAATTACATGAGCCGCAGAGGTTTCTTGACCAGGAAGGGAGCGAAGACTAAATCTCATTAATTATCTGAGCTAATTGGGTTAAAGCTGCACTAAGTAAGTCATGTATTAATGGCTTGCTAAGCTCAGATCCCAGAATCTCTGATAATCCTGAACAATCTAAATGATTGTGATGGGAATCTGGATTGTGGGGTGTGCAAACATTTGCAGCCAAAAAACTCACTGTAAAAATACTGTCGTGATCGCAGACAATATTCATTCTGGGTATAATCCAACTATTCAAATATTAAGCATGTCAGGCCAAATTGTACCATGACGTTTTCTTGTCGCCATTAGCGTTTTATCCCCGAGTGGCTCGAGAGAAATGCATTTATTTTCAGTATTTAGAAAATACTGAATACACTGACAACGTAATACTAAATACTAAATACTCAATTCATTGAATACTAAACACTAAATACTGAATACACTGAACATCTAATACACTGAATACTAGATACATTCAACATGTAATACTGAATACTTAATACTGCATACAGTGAATTCTGACTACTGAATACAGTGAATACTAAATTCACTGAATATACTGAATACATTAAATATGGAATACTATATAGTGACTATTGAATGCACTAAATACTGAATGGTGAATACGCTAAATACTGAATACACTGAAAACTGAAACTTGCCCTGAAAAGTGCAGGGATCGCAAGTTCGCCTCCCAATGACGCCGCAGCCAAGACAGCAAAATTGGCCATGCTTTCTATTAGGAAGGGATGACATACTCCTTCTTCCCTGTCAGTCACAGCAACACTACTTAATGGTGGACGTCTGTGAACTAAAGTGCTGTATTTTTGCAGAGGGCAGACGTTGCTTTCCTCTGAGAGAGGTAGTTCCCCAAAAAAGAAACTATTTATGAGACAATCATGTGAAATTTGTTATTGTCTGCTGAAATAATGATTATTTATACTAGATAATGGTGTTGTCCTTATAATAAATTCAGTACATATTCTTGAAAGACATTTCTGTGGTTGATTTCTCCATATTTTTTTTTTATCTTTTACGAGATCACCATATCTTCTAAATCATAATGTGATTCTTCTCTTGCTATTTTAATTGACATTTTTAGAGACAGCTTAGCCTCCCATCGAACTGTTGCTTAGTAACCTTGATATCCATGAATCCATTCTGTTAAGGGTAAATTTATTCCCGGTCTCCACAGCCATCTCCACAGCCATCAATGCTAAAAGTCACTAATATTTTTTTTTTAATGAAATTTGATAGGAAGTCTCTAGAACCAATGAGTCGAGCACCCTGTTCCATCCAAGATGCCTTAATTGACAGCTATTCCTGCTGCGTAATTAAAGCTGCTTATAGCTGAATTCTCCGTGCCACAGTACATCTAACCTTTAATGATGTCGCCTATACGCAGAAGGCAGGAGGCATGAAATAACAGGCAGACTGCAGCAGAAATTGTCTCAGCAATCTGAAAGAGACTGGTGCCTGTGTGACGTTTGTCACTTTATCTTCTTTCATACAGCCTTCAAGGCCAAAGCCTAAGAAAGGGGGGGGGAGCTCTATATGATGCATGGGCAATGTGACAGCAGCAGATTAGCGCAGAAGCAAGCATTTAGCCGTGGGAGGAGAAAAGGCTTGTGCGTGAGGCAAACAGTAATCAGGTCTGCTCTCTCACCCTGTCAATGACGCTTCTGTCACCGCTGATGACGGTAGGAGTCAATGGCAGGAAGGGAGAGACCAAGCCGTGGCTATTGTGAGAAGCCAAAGCAGTGGCTCAGTCTCAGTCTCTGCGTGGTACAACATCCATGTGTCAATTGTGCGTACTGAACACTGAATGTAGCAGAAAATTTCCATGTGTGAAGGGCTTTCCAGGCCACCACATATGTATTATAACAATAAAGGTTGTGTTTACGAAGTCAAAGCCGATGTGGTGGAAAAGAAACAACGTTTGGGAACCAATGAGAACTTTCACTTTTCATATTCGAACAATATTGGGACTTTGCACTGAAAAGAGAAAAAAATATATATTTTGTGAATGCATGAGTTTGAGTACTGAATACACTGAATAGTGGATACTGAATATGCTGAATACACTGAGTACTGAATACTAAATACTGTGGATCGTAAATACATTGAATACTGACTACTAAATATGCTGAATACTGAATATACTGGATACTGAATATATTGAATACTGAATAGGCTGAATACTGAATTACTTAATACTAAATACTGAATACTCAATACATTGAATACAGAACACTGACTACATTGAATATGGAAGATTAAATACACTGAATATGCACTACTGAATATCTAATACACTGAATATGCAACACGGAATACTGAATACTTAATACTGAATACTGTGACTACTGACTACTGACTGCACTGTATGCACATACTACTGACTACTACTACATACTACTATTGAATACACTGTATACTTACTACTGAATTAACTGAATGCTAAACACATTGAATACAGAATACTGAATAGTGACTACTGAATACAGTGCACACTGAAAACACTAAATACTGAAACCACATACTGAATCAGAATACACTTGAATGTTGCACAATAACATCATGATCTAAGCTGTGCACATGCATGGTCTTCTGATGATGCTCCCATGCAGACAAATATGAACTCCGCACTGAGCGCAGTTAAAAGTTAGTCAACTGTAGTAACTGACAGATGACTGAGTTGTAGTTTAGACTAGCTACAGATACACTTGACTCTCACAACAGTATTGCATTTCTCACTTTTTAAAAGTCTACAGAGGAAAACAGAGGCTCACATTTCTACTGCAATGACAGGAGGGTCTGCCAAATAGAAACAGGTTTTTCTCAGCAAGAAAAACTCAATAGAGGAAGCATTGATCATGATATGCTACCAACTTACAAAGTAGTGAACTGAACGATAAAATCGACATTTCCCATTAACACCGTTTCCTTTTCTGTGTTAAATCTATTTGGTGCTTATTATTTGGAGAGAGAAAAAATGTCATCATGCGTCACATGCGTGGCAAATAAAAACACATCAGGGGATCGAATCAGAAAACGCTAATTGACATATAGGACCCAAATAAAATTTTGAGTACATATACGCTATACATTGAAAACGGTGAGCTTCTTCACGGCTTTAAATCTGCATCCAAAGCACAAAAACCTCCACCAAGTTATTTCCCATACTGTAATTCAGCACTTTCTACATGATGCAATCTGGTTAATCCCTTCCACCATAATGACACCGTGTAAAGTACTTCTCTCGTGCAGCTCAACCTGCCATTTCTATTCTGACCAGTTTTTACTTTTCTTACTGAAGTACCTAATGAGCTTGGACAATTCCATAACTGCATTCGGCCAATACAGGATGCCCAATTTTCAGCCACAAGAACAAGTAACACCAAATGCACTGTTGAAAATTGTCATTCTTGTGCTTCATCATCAGTATCGAGTATTCATAACATAAAATAAATCTGATTTCAATCTTTTCATGGTCACTGCATAATCCCATGTAAAACTGCATAATGCGAATTTCTTCTATAATAGTAGAAATTCTGATTCATCAACTGCCCATAGTCTTACATCACAAGTACGTTTCAAGTAAAGAGGCAAAAGTTCAAGTTCACGAGCTTGAAGACCATTTCCATTTGGGTGGAAATACTTATGCAAGACACTGTATAAAGATTAGGCTGAAAACTTATTGTAATCTATTTAACTTTTTCCACAGCGGAGGAACACAAGAAGAGATAACACACACAAACCCAGACACACCCATGGGACAGTAGTAGTGAGTTTGATAAACAGAAGGAGGGGGCTCATGAACCATCATCAGAGCTTCATCATCAGTATCGAGTATTCTCGAGCTTGAAATCCACTGATCATGGATGGATGTTTAATTCTGAAGACCTCAATCTCTCTGACAGTAGCAACAGAGACAGACGCTTGCATTCTCTGTCTTTGACTCCCCCAATCACTCACTCAGCTGTGTGTCACCTTGCTGCAGGCTGCAGAACACACACACACACACACACTTGTAGTACAGGTTCAAACATAAATCCACTGCTCCCTATAGACTAAACTATGCCAGCTTCACTGAAATCATGTTCCTGAATAAAGCTGCACTTACTGCTGACCTGAGCATTCCAACACAAACCATACCAAAACAATAACACCAAACAACTACTATTATGTAGTTAATAAGGATGTGTTATATGTAAGGAATAAAAATATTGGGACGTGCTGTTATGGGAAACTAATTTACAATGATGCAAACACTCCATTGTTGATCATTTTCCTAAAACGACACATCCTGAATCATGTTATTTCTCTCATACCACAGCAATTTACCATCTCTCTCTCTCTCTCTCTCTCTCTCTATATATATATATATATATATATATATATATATATATGTAATATAATTTAGAATGGCATATCACACTTTTCCATCCATCTTCTATATTGCTTATCCTTTTCAGGGTCACAGGGGAACCTGGAGCCTATCCAAGGGAGCATCGGGCACAAGGCGGGGTACACCCTGGACAGGGTACCAGTCCATCACAGGGCACAATCACACACACTCACACACCCATTCATACACTACAGACACTTTGGATATGCCAATCAGCCTACCATGCATGTCTTTGGACTGGGGGAGGAAACCGGAGTACCCAGAGGAAACCCCCACAGCACGGGGAGAACATACAAACTGGTGGGAATCGAACCCCTGAAAGTGCTAACCACTAAGCCACCGTGCGCCCATATCACACTTTTGTAGTAATTACAAAATTAAAAAACAATATTGAAATTTTGTTCACCATTTCTCCTACATCTCACCATTCTTTAGTCTAACTTTTAACACAATTTTTATTTTATTTTTTGTTAATACCTCATCTTGATATGATGTGCAATGTTACTACCTTCGTGTAAGCTGGTGCATGTGATCTTCTGTTGGCACCTGTATATTGGTAACTGTTTTGGATCCTTTCTCTGTCTCCTGGGCAAGGTGCCACCCCATCGAAGGGCACAAAAACACACTCTCCAGACAATTTGGACATGCCAATCTGCCTACAGTGCATGTCTTTGGACTGTGGGAGGAAACCAGAGTACCCAGAGGAAACCTCCAAAGCACGGGGAGACCATGCAAGCTCTGGGAATCAAACCCCAATCCCAGAGGTGCGAGGCAAACGTGCTAACCACTAAGCCAGTCTGTCCCCCATCATACAGACAAATAAATGGAATTACAAATTACTATAATGGGGTAAAATCCAAGTAAATGAATGCATGTAAAAGTACTGAGAATACCCATAATAAATGTTTTTTTTTAAAGCATATGTCCTAACGTAGTTTGTTATTGGCGTCAAATTGTCATATCACATCTCTAGTAGTTAATGAAGATGGATGATTAAGTATCCAGGTTGATTAGTAACTGCCTGGATGAACACAACACATGGATGTCTACACTCTTGCAGCAACCCCAGAAACTACCAGGGTCGAGAGAGCATGAGAGAAAGTAAAGCAGGTAGCGCGAGAGAGAGAAAAAGAGAGAGAGAGGGACTGACCTGTGCGGAGCGTTCAGGTAGTCTGTAGTTCTGGTTCTGGAGGAAGCGGCAGCCATCCTTGGCCAGCCTCTGCACCATCTCCAGGCGTGAAAACTCGTCGGGGGACCTCAGCGCACACACACCACCCTGCTGCAGAACCGGAGGCAGAGAAAAGAGATACTTCAGCCCGCAGTCCCACGTCATGCTGCCCATCTCTCCCACACACACTGGCAGACAGAACCAGATAATCCACAGGACACACTCTCAGACAGAAGAGCAGAGCCAATGCCTCAATCTGTAATAAACTCCTGATGAGTGTGTGTTGTAGAAGCTGGAAGTCTCAGTGCTGTCAGAACGGTAGTGTGTATCTGTATGTGCTCCTCTTGTCTCTTTCATCCCTTGCTACTTCTCTGCCTGCGTTAGACTGAAGTATGAGTGAGTGTACTTGTGTGTGTTACTTTCAGTGAGTAAGTGTGTGTGTGTGTGTGTGTGTGTTGGGCAAAGAGAAAGGGCGCGCGTTCGTAACTCCGCCCAAAACAGAAGCAGGAAAGTGCCGAGAGAACAACGAAACTAAACTGCAGTGGGAAAGAGAAACCTTGGAGTATTTACTTTCCTGAAAGGAAGCGGTTTAATCAGCCACAAGCTTTATATAATACGCACAGATACAGATCTGATCTGAGGTCTGTTTATGTTACTAGTGTGTTAGAAAGATAGCAGGAGAGAGGAAAAAAGAGCATAAAGTGGAAGCTACCAGCAGTGATATTTATCTACAGTGGCTTGCTTAAGTATTCATCCTCCTTGAACCAGGGAACCGAATTAGGATTATATATGGCATAAATCAAAATAGCCTATAATATTGAAGGTGGTGGGGGGGATCAATATTCAAAATTATTTACACAACTATTGCATTATATTGCAAACTATATTGAGATATTGGGCTATTTTGCATAGATCAATAACATACAGTGTAATCACATATGTCCCCAATTCAAAGGGGCACGTTCTAAACGTTCTAACCATGTCAAAGGAATACTCTGGTGTGTTAAAAGTTAAAACCACCAAGGACCAAAATTGTAACGTCACGTTCGGAACATTGTTAAGAATTCAAAACATAAAATAAATCTGATTTCAATCTTTTCATGGTCACTGCATAATCCCATGTAAAACTGCATAATGCGAATGTCTTCTATAATAGTAGAAATTCTGATTCATCAACTGCCCATAGTCTTACATCACAAGTACGTTTCAAGTAAAGAGGCAAAAGTTCAAGTTCACAAGCTTGAAGACCATTTCCATTTGGGTGGAAATACTTATGCAAGACACTGTATAAAGATTAGGCTGAAAACTTATTGTAATCTATTTAACTTTTTCCACAGCGGAGGAACACAAGAAGAGATAACACACACAAACCCAGACACACCCACGGGACAGTAGTAGTGAGTTTGATAAACAGAAGGAGGGGGCTCATGAACCATCATCAGAGCCAGACGCCTCATTTTGTTTATTGACACTGAACTGTGTTTTGATTGGTGCAGAGCAGAGCACTTCCTGTGAGGTAACTGTCCCATGGTGCAAGTAAAACAACTGAGGGGACAAAGTCTGGCTAGCAGCAAAATAACAATAGAGGCGCTGGGAAAATGTCATTAAACTTTTTTTTTTTTTTAATAAATCAATAATGCAAGGAAATGCCTCTTATTACATGTGATGGTCTGTGAGCTGCATACTGCAAGAGTTTAACACTTAACGGTAATGAACAAGAAATTCTGAATTGAGTGAAACGACCTTTGCATGGTGGTGGGGAGGTGTGATGTGTAATAGCGTTAACTGAACAGATGTTTTAGTTTTTTTAAGTTGCTCCCGATGGTAAGCTAGTGCTTTGCATGGCAGCTCTGATACCAGTGGTGTGTGTGTGTGTGTGTGTGTGTGTGTGTGTGTGTGTGAATAGGTGAACGGGTGAATAAGACACGGTGTAAAGCGCTTTGTAGAAAAGCTGAGGTTAAAAAAGCACTATATAAGTGCAGACCATTTACCATTTTGACCAAGCCAGAAATCGCAGTCGGTGTTAAAAGAATTGGTCAAAACATCGGCAGGCAGGCTTCAATGTGTTAAATTCTTCAATCAGAAATCAGAAAGAAAGGAAAAACAGGCCAGGGGAAGAAAAAGAAAAGATGGAGATGAACAAAACCAACAGATAAAAAGATTAAAACGAATCACAGTGAGACACAGAAGAGGTGAACACATTAGGATAAACAACCAGTGTCACGTAAGGGGGCGTGACCAAAACCGAAACAAAAGCACATGACACGAACTCAAAACTACACACGACAAGAAACGCGCTGCATGTACACTTATATAAACGTTAATAAGTCTCACAAGTCCATAATGAACAGTAGAAGTGGAAAACTTACCCACACGAGCAAATACAAGTGCAATGGAAGGAAGTGATATAAACACGGAAGCTATATCGGAGGACTAAGCCCTACTTTTGCTTGTTTTGATCCTTTCAGTCAGTTTCATTCATCCATCCATCTTCTACCACTTACACCTTTTCAGGGTACACCCTGGACAGTGTGCCAGTCCATCACAGGGCACAATCACATACACACTCACACACCCATTCATACACCACGGACACTTTGGACAAGCCAATCAGCCTACTATGCATGTCTTTGGACTGGGGGAGGAAACCGGAGTACTTGGTGGAAACCCCCGCAGCACGGGGAGAACATGCAAACTCCGCACACACATGGCCCGGCGGGACTCGAACCCCGGACTCCGGAGCTGTGAGGCGAACGTGCTAAGCACTAAGCCAAAATATTAACAATAGGCCTACAAGAGCAAACACATCAAGGGCAAAGTA
Organism: Ameiurus melas; assembly: GCA_012411365.1. NCBI lineage: Eukaryota > Metazoa > Chordata > Actinopteri > Siluriformes > Ictaluridae > Ameiurus > Ameiurus melas. Next base: position 9,536,374 of record CM022774.1, read on the forward strand.
TCCATTAATCAACTGGTCCCTTCTGGTTTTTCATCAGTTAAGGTTGATATAAATGGCTGCCGTGCGTGTTCTCCTGTCCGAGTTCCCTGCATAGGGTTTTTCAGTGGAAGATAATGCAGTGGAACACTAGTGGCTTAGTCAAAGGCTCCTAGTGCTACTGAAATACTGAATATTAATATGAGGACACAGGAATGGGGATGGAGAGGGAGCTTTCTTTAAAACTGGTTTTTGGTGGCCATTTACGAATGTATCTGACCACATATGCGTAAAACTGAGAGAGAGAGAGAGAGAGAGAGAGAGAGAGACAGAAAGAGAGAGAGAGAGAGATATGCTATTACCTAGGCTGTAATTACCTACATGGTAATAATCATCCAGGCTGTGGGTGGAAGGGAACCACGGAGGAGCTCTAATCAGATGTAGCACAGCCAGGCTACACACACACACACACACTCACACACACACACAAACACACTCTGTTTGCCATCATTCAGTCTAATAAGACACAGGGTCCCAAAATTGCACAAGCTAATAACCTCCAACGCAGATATTTACACCAGCACAATGCAAACACACACAAACACACACTTTTTTTCCCCCTCACATACACTTACACATATAACAAACGCCAACAGCGCAACAGACCCCACCATCATTACTTTGTGACGGTGGAAATAGCTAAGCAAAAACATCCATTTCAGATACAGTATATTTGTTTCAAAGAGGGGGAAAAAGATTTTATTTTTTTTTAATAATTTTTTTTGGTAAAAAAAATTTTTAATAAAGTGGTTTTTATATTTATTTTTTAGTAACAGTGGTCGTAAGGACTACCCCGCCTCAGATGTGCATATGATTTAATAATTATTAGTCTGAGATTTCACTGCACACATGACAAGCTTGTGATGATTGTTTATATAAACTTGTCAACTGTACGAAAAGATGTTCTTTATCTAATACAATTGCTGTAGTATAAGAGCAATAAAACATTTCAGGATTTGTACAAGGCCATGAACCGAATTCCAAACACACACATTCATTATCACACTAACACACCACACCTGAATCAATCACAGCACTCGCAACCACAGGATAAAGAGACTGTTTGAACACAATGACTTTGCGAAGTATTGAGTGTTATCACCGCACCAAGAGTTTATATCCTGTTTATATCCTCGTTTCGTTTCATGTTCCTAGAGTTAGGTTTCTCGTTCTCGGTTCTTGCCTTGCCACGTTTATGCCTGTTTGCAGATCGCCTGACCCATTTCCTGTTTTTGACCACGCTGTTGTCTCATGGTTTGGATTTGACTAACTGCCTCTCTTTTTTAAAAGCTTGTATCTGCACTTGCATCCGTCCTAACCTTCATTACATGGATATGGTGCAGTATGGGCAATGTAGTCACTGGTTTGCTGTTTCATGTCAGGCCACAACACACCAGCATTGATTATTTATCTGCAACAGCCCAAGAGTTTTATACCTTACTTATCAGATCCTCAGAAAAATAATGAAGTTGTGGTTAAAAATATACATATAAAAATGAAGCATTTTCCAGCATTCAAAATAAAAGCCCTGTTTTAACCCCTCTTTTCCCCCTGTGATACAACTGTCACTATAAGCCATGGTTCTTCATTAGAATGCTCAGTGGATTAATTAAGTGGTTTTATTTTACTGCGACTTGTTCAATAACCTGTTTAATTTTTTTCAACGTTTGTACTTATTCTGCTGAATGTCCACGAATATTCCTAAAGAATCGTTTTGGTGGGGGGTTTTTTTCTTTCCTTTTCACCTTTACTGATTCTCTGTTAGGATGTCCCACACAAACGTTGCTGTAATCGTCATCTACGTGATTTTTATTTCAACAACTCAGCGACATTCTGCTTCATAAACTCGCTTCCATTCCTGGCTTTCACAAACAATTATTGCCTCTACGTCATGTAGACTCCAGAATAAACGGGCATACGACTGTAGATATGTTGTTTATTCTCCTAAAATTCAGTTAGTTTAAGTGTGGTTTCCAGAATGAAAAAACGTTTTTCAACCCATTTAGTCTTATGATGTAGTTTTCTTCGTGCACTGAGCATCCCCGAGGAGAAGTGGTATTTTTTCCCCTGGGATCTGTATCGTTAGCTATAAATAACTGACTCTGATTCAGTCCCTTTCTCACCCATGTAAGCACACATGTAAACTCCCTCATCAACAATTTCCTGCACTTTCCTAAAAAAAAAAAAACATATCTGATAACACAAGACCTGTCTCCCTCTTCTGCCTGAGGCACTTCCTGTTACAACAACAAACCACCACAACAACCATGCAAATAACCCAAACTGATGCTAACGACAGCCACCAATCGTGTCCTCTCAGTTACGTAAAGCTGGTGCACATTTATTTTGGGACTGTCCATACATGGATGTGAATGAGGAAAAGATATGCTGAGTTTTCCCAAAAACTGTTCTGCTCTTTGATTTTTGCAGTAGGTAGCCCGAGTCTGATCTCAGACCTGTGTAGTGCATGTAGTATTAGTTTAAGTCTGTCTAATCTCAGGTCATGGTATTATAGTCTTTCGTGTTTATGTTATTGTGTTGAGTCTCTCTCATGTGGTAATGGGAAATGTGGTACTTAATAACCACATAATTAGCACGGATGTCTCATCTCAGATCTGTGACGTTTTGCTGTACAGTGTCGCTCTTCTGTCTGATCTCACATATGTGCAGTATGTATGTAGTGTGTGACTGTAGTGAGGACGTCTGATCTCAGATTTGTGTTGTGTTGCTGCACTGTTGCTTTATTGTGTTAGATTTTTCGGTCTGATCCGTGAACCGATGAATTATTGAGACTCAGACTAAGAGGTTTCCCATGTCTGAAGCCCTGCCAAGCTCACTCGCCCACCCGCTCCATCCTGTTTCCCGTTCTCTCCATCTCTCTCTCTCACCATCTCTCCCTGTCTCTCTCTCTCTCACCCACACAACTAAAGACACATAAATGCACTCAGGCACAAAAACACAAGCTCAAACACACAGTTCACATTATTCCAGAAATCCACAGGAAACACACACCTTTCTGAAATAAAGCAGCATGTTCCTCTTCAGACATGACCCCCTGTGCTCTTTATTCTTTCCTAAGCTGCTGAGTCACTCTTTCTAAAAGCTAAATTGCTTTTAAAAATTATGCTCTTTGTTCAGGAAACAGGAGTTGCATGGAAAAAAAAGTTTCCTACTGCTGGCTAATGGAAGTCTGTTCTTAGCACAGTGTACTTTCACACACACACACACACACACACACACACACACACACACACACACACACACACACACAAGCAAGTATCAGAAACAAGAATTTTAACACACTTCCCTGCACTGAGGAACAAACAGGATATATTAGAGCAGAGTATTTAAAATGAAATTCAAAGTTTTTGTTAGTCAGTTTGTACATTATTTCATAGAATTTTTTTTGTGATTTTTGAGGCCCAAAAAATGCTTGATTTTGCTGCGCGCCTATCCCCAAACCCTCTCCAAAATGTGCCATGCGCTTACTCACAAGTTTCTTGTGCTTTTTTTGCTAAAATCTACTAGAATTGGCGAAATCGCAATTGCACGAAATAGTCTTTCGCAGTGATGTTTGTTGGTAAACGACACCTTTTAGCTGTACTCATGTTCGACACACGTGAATCGAACAGGGATGGGACTGGATGAGCGTTTCGATGACGTCACATGACACGTCTTGGCCCAAATCTGTGGAAAATCTGCCGTAATTTTGAAAAATTGCAAGCACGTCAGAATATTGTGGAGTTTGCATGATTTTGCGTTCATTTCTGTGATCATCATCCCAATCATGAAATCCTGGAGGGACTGATTAGTAAACATTCATCAGTCAATATTTACAATAAAGGTCTCCGGATGTAATGAATACATGAGAGACAATCCCACCAAATCTGTCACTTTCTATAACTTTCTAATTCAGTTTTGTTGTTTGATCAGACCTACAACTGTAACGTTCAACAAAGTACCTTCTCTGAAATGAATAATTATACACATTTAGTCCGTAGAGTCCAATTATTATATTAGATGCGTAATTTACAAACACAGGGCGGACAAATCAGTAGCCCGGGGCACTGAGGACAAACAGATTTTGTGTCTAGATATGTACTATTGTTTTTTTTAATTGTTTTTTTTTTATTATTCATAGTTGCCTTTCTGACTTTCGCAAACCAAAAGTTTTCATTTGGTATGTAGCTATGTTTACACAAAATTAGCTTCACGCCGTAACTACTGCATGCTCTAACCGTTTCAAATCCCGCCACCTGCTGCACTACACACATCAGCTGAGGCGTGATCTAGCTAATGGTTGGATGATTTCCTGAGCAACCAAAACATGCTAAAGAGCTTACATGCCCAGCTTTACTTGCCCAGTGGGCTACATAATGAATTTAATAATAACACTACACCTGAACATCTTTGCCTATAAAAATTGTGAAAGCGTTGTACAAAATGTGCATGAATCGTTCATTAGCACTAATGTTAATTCAATATCTGGCTTTAGAATCTTCCTGAACGTTTTTCAGTAATTCGTTTCAGTTCAGATGTTCACCTAACCGTCAATCAGGGCCTATATGAATGTAATTTTGTTATATAATATCATGTCATCGGAGCTTGTGAAAGTGTGTGGTTCATGCTAAGTGTTATATTACGTACAATGCAATTTTAGTCTAAAGGAATCTATTTTTGACATTTTGCCATCACATCTGAGGAAAATCTTGATATCCTTGATGGCGTTTCAACTAAACACAATTCCAACTAAAATACACATGACTGAATATGAAATAAACGTAATCAACAACACAGTGTGAGGTAAAACCACAGAAATCAGATTTTCTCAGTGTACTGTACCTTGGCTTTGTCTTCAATTGGCTTCTGTGGTTCTTGTGGGGAACTTTCTCCAGTTTCCGAACTGTCGTCCTCAGACACTGCAATCAATCAGCAAGCAATCTATTAGTCCGACAGTGTTTAGTAAACAGAGCCATAAAGAAGACGCTCATTTATTTGCTTCCCATCAGAAAGCTCATTAATCTTACTAGATTTCCGTGCTTTCCTTGCCAGGGCAGCAGCTAGTTCGTTTTGTACCTGTGAAGAACAGAAAAACATGTTTCAGTTCCACTCATGGTACTGAACTGAATGTTCACTGAGGAGAAAGTGCAAGAGGAGGTGCATGCTGCAGTATTCAGGACAGAGCTAGAACACAAACACCAATGATGTAAAATGAAAAAGCGCCCGACTGATGAACACTTCACAGTTCTTTCTTAATGGAGAAGTGCTGTAGAGAGTTTTTCTCTCAAGTCTGTGGAGGAATATGTCTCACCACAGGACACTGCAGCTGACTTATTTCTTCAATGATAAAAATTCAATGCTACAGAAACAGTCCAATCTTGCCGTGGTGGATGCAGAAGGGTTGGCCAGTGTAAGGGAATAAAACTGCTATTCAAATGCTGAGATCAAATTCAACCAGCAACAAACATACAAAACCAGTTATTTTTAGTCATTAAGCATATATCAAGCATTAATATTAATCAGCGTGTGTTTTTCCAGACAACAAATTGAAGAACAATGAGGAGTGTGCCCCTTCTGCCAGGGAGAGGCTATAACGAGCAGCGAGGGGTGGTGGTGGGGTATTTCTTAAATGGTGTATTATCTGTCAGAGTGCATATGAGGTGATAAAGGATTCAACTGAAATTTAAATTTGATATGCTGATTTCTGTAAAGCTGCTTGTCCACTGTTAAAAGTGTGTAAAAATGTCCACTGTTAAAAGTGTAAAAAATGTCCACTGTTAAAAGTGTGTAAAAATGTCCACTGTTAAAAGTGTAAAAAATGTCCACTGTTAAAAGTGTAACAATGTCCACTGTTAAAAGTGTGTAAAAATGTCCACTGTTAAAAGTGTAAAAAATGTCCACTGTTAAAAGTGTAACAATGTCCACTGTTAAAAGTGTGTAAAAATGTCCACTGTTAAAAGTGTAAAAAATGTCCACTGTTAAAAGTGTTAAAAAAAATCCACTGTTAAAAGTGGAAAAATGTCCACTGTTAAAAGTGTAAAAAAAAAATGTCCGCTGTTAAAAGTGTAAAAATGTCCTCTGTTAAAAGTGTAAAAATGTCCACTGTTAAAAGTGTAAAAATGTCCACTGTTAAAAGTGTAAAAAATGTCCACTGTTTTAAAAGTCTAAAAATGTCCACTGTTAAAAGTGTAAAAAAAAAATGCCCACTGTTAAAAGTGTAAAAATGTCCACTGTTAAAAGTGTAAAAATGTCCACTGTTAAAATTGTAAAAATGTCCACTGTTAAAAGTGTAAAAATGTCCACTGTTAAAAGTGTAAAAAATAGCCACTGTTTTAAAAGTGTAAAAATGTCCACTGTTAAAAGTGTAAAAAAAAATGTGCACTTTTAAAAGTGTAAAAATATCCACTGTTTTAAAAGTGTAAAAATGTCCTCTGTTAAAAGTGTAAAAATGTCCACTGTTAAAAGTGTAAAAATGTCCACTGTAAAAAGTGTAAAAAATATCCACTGTTTTAAAAGTCCTAAAATGTCCACTGTTAAAAGTGTAAAAATGTCCACTGTTAAAAGTGTAAAAATGTCCACTGTTAAAAGTGTAAAAAAAAAAGTCCACTGTTACAAGTGTAAAAATGTCCACTGTTAAAAGTGTAAAAATGTCCACTGTTTAAAGTAAATGGTAAATGGCACACTTATTACAGCGCTTTTATCCAAAGCACATTACACTGTGTCTCATTCACCCATTCACACACCAGTGGTAGGAGAGCTGCCATGCAAGGCGTTAACTTGCCATTGGGAGCAACTTGGGGTTCAGTGTCTTGCCCAAGGACACTTCGGCATGTGGAGTCATCGGGGTTGGGAATCGAACCCGCTCTACCACATGCGCCACAGCCGCCCCAGTGCTATACGAATTGAATTGAATAAGAGTTGTGAAGAGAAAGAAACAACAACATCTGTAATGATCTGGTAATGATCAGAAATTTTTAATTGCATTCTCTGATTTAATCTAGAGTTTAAACTTAAGTGCTATTAAATACTGTTGAAATATTGTGGGGAATATTAATATCATCCAGGGTCCTCGGTCCTATATTTTAATGTGCTGTGTGGTCACAAGTTGCGTTTCTTTCCCGATGAAATCAGAGATCCGGTGTGATGGAAATCAGTTTTGCTGGTCATGTTAATTCTATGCAGGTTCTATTGTTTTTATTTACACATGAACACTCCGTGACTGCTACCTGTGGTCAACCCCAGTCTCACTGACACCATTCGTAGTGATGCTGTGCTCAGTTCCACAAAAATGCAAAATAATCCTCTTTGTTAGCTGAGAAAAAATGAGAACGTATATAGAGTTGTAGCTTTGACAGACATTAGCAGGGATTACCCCTGCTAGCTCATTTATAACCAGCAAGCCAGCCCTGCACACACCATACACAAGTTTTACATTCCCTCAGCCCTGGACGTGTAACTAAGACACCGATCTGAGCCTTAGAGACCATAGAGACTGCAGTGTTAATACATGCAGGGCTTATGGGTTTCTGTGGGATGAAATTCATGCCCGAAAATGAGCAATACTGGAACAGTTACCAAGACTCATTTTTAGCACAATCTATGCATTATTATTATTATTATTATTATTATTATTATTATTATTATTGTTATTATTATTATTACGTTTTGTAACTATTTTTAGGTACGGCGTTATTAGTTTCTCATATTACGGCTGTAATGTCTGATGTTAAGGGTGTAATCATTTACAGCTCCTGGAAACTCTTCAGCAGAATAATTCTTCGGCTTACTTCCTCGAAAAAAAGATTTATACAGAATTTCAACCAGTGTGTGCTCTAGCACTGAATACACACCATTCTATCCCATCAATTACAGATGTTCATGTCACCACCACCCAGGAGCGAAACAAATCAGGGCATATCTGATAACATAATTTCTCGTGTAATTTACTGAAATGACCCGTGTTATTAATCTGTTCAGAAATAAATACAGACATTTGTCATGGAAAATTCACGCTAAGCACCATTTTCATGCTTAGATAACGCACGGGGAGAACATGCAAACTCCACACACACATGGTCCCTGTGGGAATCGAACCCCGCACCCGGGAGGGGTGAAGCGAACATGCTAAGCCAATACACACACACACACACACACACACACACACACACACACACACACACACACACACACACACACACACACACACACACACACACACACACACACACACACACACACACACACACACACACACACACACACACACACACAGACACGTACATATGGGAATGTATATGTGTGTGTATGTTGAAGTACATTTGAGATTTAGATTATTATACTATTAATATACTTTTGCTTTATTGTTTTTAGACTATTGTGTTGATGCCCCTGTTTATACTGTATGTTGAAGCCAAAGACAAATT
>CM022774.1:9549832-9552332 GCA_012411365.1 Ameiurus melas
TGTGTGCCATTGTCCCCATCCCTGAGACTGTCTCTGTAGTGCTCTGTGCCATTGTCCCAATCCCTGATACTGTCTCTGTAGTGTTGTGTACCACTGTCCCCATCCCTGTCTCTTTAGTGCTGCGTGCTATGGTCCTTGTCTCCAACTCTGAAGTGCTGTGTGCCATTGTCCCCATCCCTGAGACTGTCTCTATTGTGCTGTGAGCCATTGCCCCAATCCCTGAGACTGTCTCTGTAGTGCTGTGTGCCATTGTCCCCATCCCTGAGACTCTCTCTATTGTGCTGTGTGCCATTGCCCCAATCCCTGAGACTGTCTCTGTAGTGCTGTGTGCCATTGTCCCCATCCCTGAGACTGTCTCTGTAGTGCTCTGTGCCATTGTCCCAATCCCTGATACTGTCTCTGTAGTGTTGTGTACCACTGTCCCCATCCCTGTCTCTTTAGTGCTGCGTGCTATGGTCCTTGTCTCCAACTCTGAAGTGCTGTGTGCCATTGTCCCCATCCCTGAGACTGTCTCTATTGTGCTGTGAGCCATTGCCCCAATCCCTGATACTGTCTCTGTAGTGCTGTGTGCCATCGTTCCCATCCCTGAGACTGTCTCTATTGTGCTGTGTGCCATTGTCCCCATCCCTGAGACTGTCTCTGTAGTGCTGGGTGCCATTGTCCCATCCCTGAGACTGTCTCTATTGTGCTGTGTGCCATTGTTCCCATCTCTGAGACTGTCTCTGTAGTGCTGTGTGCCAATGTCCCCATCCCTGATACTGTCTCTGTTGTGCTGTGTGCCATTGTCCCCATCCCTGAGACTGTCTCTATTGTGCTGTGTGCCATTGTCCCCATCTCTGATACTGTCTCTGTAGTGGTGTGTACCATTGTTCCCATATCTGAGACTGTCTCTGTAGTGCTGTGTGCCATTGTCCCCATCCCTGAGACTGTCTCTATTGTGCTGTGTGCCATTGTCCCCATCCCTGAGACTGTCTCTGTAGTGCTGTGTGCCATTGTCCCCATCCCTGAGACTCTCTCTATTGTGCTGTGTGCCATTGCCCCAATCCCTGAGACTGTCTCTGTAGTGCTGTGTGCCATTGTCCCCATCCCTGAGACTGTCTCTGTAGTGCTCTGTGCCATTGTCCCAATCCCTGATACTGTCTCTGTAGTGTTGTGTACCACTGTCCCCATCCCTGTCTCTTTAGTGCTGCGTGCTATGGTCCTTGTCTCCAACTCTGAAGTGCTGTGTGCCATTGTCCCCATCCCTGAGACTGTCTCTATTGTGCTGTGAGCCATTGCCCCAATCCCTGATACTGTCTCTGTAGTGGTGTGTACCATTGTCCCCATCTCTGAGACTGTCTCTGTAGTGCTCTGTGCCATTGTCCCCATCTCTGAGACTGTCTCTTTAGTGCTGTGTACCATTGTCCCCATCCCTGAGACTGTCTCTGTAGTGCTCTGTGCCATTGTCCCAATCCCTGATACTGTCTCTGTAGTGTTGTGTACCATTGTCCCCATCCCTGTCTCTTTAGTGCTGCGTGCTATGGTCCCTGTCTCCAACTCTGAAGTGCTGTGTGCCATTGTCCCCGTCCATGAGCCCATCTCTGACTCTGTGGAAGTTACCGTGGTGATGTCTGTGTTTACAGACACAATACTGTTTAGTTGGCATTATCAACAATAGTAACAGAAAAAAAGAAACCAGTTCGGCTCTTCTCTCTTAGTTCTCCTTTAAATGTTTAACCTGCAACCACTCGTCCCTGCAGCCCCGCCCACACACCGACACCCCCCCTTCCCCATGCACCACCACCCCTCCGCCCCTTCCCCAGAGGACAAAGAATCAGAGAGCAAGAGGTGGGAGATGAAGGAGAAGGAAAGAGAACGAGTATGTGGGGGTGGAGAACGAAAGAAATACAGAGCACTCCACTGCAGCGTGACTCAGGTGTGACTTAAAAGGCACAAGTAATGTCCTCGAAAATTCAAAATCGTAAATTGGAAAAGACATAATGCGGCTGTCGTGTCACGGTAACATTTCCTGCTAGAAAGATACACAGAAAGAAAGAAGTACAAAGAAAAAGGTGCGAGAGACAGAAAAAGAGATGATAAGAGAGACAGTGAAATAGAAGAGAAAGACAAGAGACAACAAGGTAGACAGAGAGAGAGAGAGACAGTGAGAAAGACAAAAGAGACAAAAAGATGAAAGCAAAATGGACAAGAAACACTTGAGGCATTGAGAGACAGCATCAAGTGAAGAGAAGAGAAAGATTAGAGACAATGAGACTGAGGGTGAAAGAGACAGCAAGAAAGCGAGACGGGGAAGGGACAATGAAAGAGAAGAGAAAAACGAGTCAAACATTGAGAGAGACAGCGAAATGAAAAAGATGAGAACAATAACTAGTGACTTAGTGGCTTAGTGGTTAGCACGTTCACCGCACACCGCCAGGGTCGGGGGTTCGATTCCCACTGAGGAACGTGTGTGAGGAGTTTGCATGTGAAATGTGAACATGTTCTCCCTGCGGGGGGTTTC
>CM022774.1:9557332-9579832 GCA_012411365.1 Ameiurus melas
GTCGGAAATAAAACAGCCAAGTCATACACAAGAAAGATCCAGAAATACGTGTTTGTGCGTGCGCGCGCGTGTTGGGTGGAAATCACATGACTGTTGACTGATCATTTTGCTTCTTTCTAGAAATTAACACTTGAAATAAATACAATTATCCTCTGATACACTAAGACCTTTGAAACTAATTAGTAAAACTAGTATTCTAATACTCCAGAAATACTCTAGGTTTAAATCAGCGTATGTTTTGTGATAGTATTATATTATATTACACTATATAAAGTTCTAAATATGTTCGAGTTAGCGTGGTTGTTAGCTTCAAAAACAGAGTGAATAACATGCTGATCTGAGAGCGGTGAAGGACACACAGCTCTGTCTGGGGATGACGTCACACACTGACCCACATCCAGCCGGTGAATCATTAGTCGACTGCAAACACAGCGCATGAGCTGGTGTCCGGCACAAGGTCAGACTTAGGGAGGCGCCTCCTTAATCTAACACGATACTGCGCAAGTGTTTGTGTTCACACCGCACTGTGTGTCCATGTTTCTGTCTCTTTCACATATTATCATTATAGTATTCAGACTGATTTTTACCCTGCTTTACGCTGTCAAAGATTTTTTTTTTCCTCTCCCGGCTTTCCCGTCTTTCATCTGTATGATGTGTTTTCTTCTCAGATGGCTTTTGAAATCCGCAGAAACATTTACACGTTTTCGCACTCATTTACAAAAAAAAAAAAACGAGGGGCGACGACTCGGTTCTCCTGTTTCTCATTTTCGTTTTTGCATGGATGTACCGCGGGTGTCATTATTTCTGCTTATGACCCTGTTTACACTTTCATGCATTTTTGAGTCTCACAGAACGAGGAGTAAATCTGGATAGGGATTATCATCATAATAACGCAAATGCAGAAGCTCCTAAAACAGATGTTTTAAGTGGATTTAAATACACTTTATTTAGCACGATGTTATGAGTGAAAAGACAGCAATCATGACCTCTTAATCAAATCCACCACACACTAATTATAAAACAAACACGTATGCATGAAAATAAATAAATAAATCACTCAAATTGCTCATTAGTGATTTATATAGATGCCACTCGTGATCTTAATATTAAAATGTTCTATCTGGGTGAAGAATAAATGCCACATCTTGCCAGTATTTAGATCACTAAATCCAGTAAAGGGAAACAGTATTCAGACACTTTTGTTTTGGTTATTTAATATTCTTCCAGTTCAGATAGTACACCGGTCAGCCATAACATCAACACCACCTGACTAATATTGTGTAGGTCCCCTTTAGGCGTTGTGCTGTTTGATACAGAGAGTCTGGTTACACATTTAGCAAATTTAAGTCTAAGCAGCATTTTCTCCACCCAAAGTCGACAATTATCTATGCGGCAAAACTTTTTTAATACCACAGCTGTGGGGGGAGAAAAAGATCAACACAGGACATTGATTATATTATGCAATATTATGAGCTGATTTGCATATTATATGCAGCGCAGCAATTAGATTTCAATCCAGTTACCCTGCAAGTGTAACTTCACCGTGTTCACAATCTTATCAGGACACACTCCAAATACAAGATGCACAAAATGAAGGAATGTAAACATGGTCTCATAATACATCCATCCATTTTCTGTACCGCTTAAACCCAAACAGGGTCGCAAGGAACCTGGAGCTGATCCCAGGGGACATTTCGCGCAAGGCGGTGGACACCCTGGATTGCAGGGCTCAATCACACACATACTCACACACTCATGCACACACTACATACAATTTAGAGATGCCAATCAGCCAAAAACAGAGAAAACCAGAGTACCCGGAGGAAACCCCTGAAGCACGGGGAGAACATGAAAACTCTGCATGCGCAAGAGGCGGGATTCGAACCCTCGACCCTGGAGGTGTGAGGCAAGCGTGAACATATTGAAGATAAAAAATACACGTACCAAAATATAGGAAGTACTCTGCAAAAGATTTTAAAAGAGTGTACCAAGCTTGACTGCTTAATGCAAAGTGGTATTGAGGGTCACAGATTTGAATCACAGTAACAAACGGAGGCGTCGATACTTTTATTTCTAGGGGATATTTCTAGAAGGCTGACATTAGCAGATCCAAGCTCATGTGTTCGAGGTACAGTGAGAAAGACATTCAGAGCAATACACTACAAAAAATGAGAAAATATTTTGAATATAGTTGAAAAATGTATAGAGTATTTCTTATTAGAGATTACAGTAAACCCAATAGATGATTATTAACCCTATTTCTAAACATATTTCAATTTCTAATTTCAAGCTTAATATAGTCTTGTTCTACATGTTGGTGGATAATTTTTCTGATTGTTATAGCGCACCTATTATGGTTTGGAAACGTGCCTAATTATGTTTTAAAAGGTCTCATAAAATAGATTTACATGCATCCAAAGTCAAAAAACACTTTAATATGCTCATAATTTAAACTGCAGCATCAAGTTTTTCCTCCCCAGTGTCACAAATGACTCGTTAAATGACCCGTTTTAAGGATTCGTGATTTCAGAGAGCATACTCTGCTCTGATTGGTCAGATGTCCCAGTCTGTTGTGATTGGTCTACCGCTGTCAATGAGCAGCCGATGAAGACCGGAGGTGGGGCTTTTTGTTACAATCCTACGTTAGGTTAGTACAGGAAGTAAAGTCTGGAATCACTAACGAGTCATTTCAGCTGTTCAGAATCGGTTCCTTGTTTGGACTCCGTCTGTCATGCGCTTTTGATTGACATTGCTTTTTACATTCACAAACAGCTCTATAACACACTACATGAAAGGTAATATTTGAAAAACCATAATAGGCGCACTTTAAGCATTCTAGAAAGGAATGGAATCAGAAAATATGAAGCTGGAAATTAGTAAAAGTGGCTAAAAACAATCCGAATATTATTATGTTTAATTCAATAACAAATATTAGATAAATTTGCCCTTATTCAAGATTTACACTTGCTAAGATGCATTTTACAGTGTGTGTGTGTGTGTGTGTGTGTGTGTGTGTGTGTGTACTTACGGACTGACCACCCTGAACTGGACGTAGGGGACGAGCTGCATGAGCAGTCTGACTCCGTTCTGCCACTCCTCCTCCGAGCGAAACTCACAGCCCTGCGTGTCACACTCCTCGAATGAGAACTGGTAGTATGTGTTGGAGTCTTCGAACACCAATCGCTGGTCCACTATACAGCACAGGGGAAGTCAGAGACACCAGAATAAATACTGTACACTGAAAGTGACACATTTGGATACTTACCGCACTCTTTGCTTGTCCATATGCTAAAATGATATCTTAGCAAGTGAAAATATCGTGAATATAACCAAATAATTCTTATTATAAGACACATCAATTAATAAAATATTGCTCAGCCTGTTTAAAATCTTTCATTCTTATTCTGTCTTAGATCATTTTGATGCGTTCTAGAAATAAAGTTCGAAAAAGGATCTGCCAATAAAGCAAGACAAATTCAAGCTGGGAACTAGTAAAAATGTCTAGACGTCCCTTTCGCAATGTTATATTTGGTTAATTGTAATCTTATAATAAGAAATATTAAATACATTTGACTATATTCAGGATATTATCAGTTGCTAAGATGTCCTTTTTGCAGTGAGGTTCTATGAAGTACCACACAGAGCGCTTTGTATAATAAAGTGTACCAAGCAGAACGCTTTAAAGGATGCCGAGGACGCTTAATTATCTAATAAACCCTTAAAGAACCCTTGAAGAAGCTTTTTTCTTAAGAGGAAATGTAACCTGTCAGGATGACGAGCCCAGAACCCATCCCATCATGCATTTGACAGGCTGAAAACAGAATGTTAGAGCAGTAGAAACTCGACAGTCTTGTGGTGTAGAGAAGTGGAGTTTATGTGGAGAAAATCCATCTTGGAGTGTTAATCAGAATCCCAATCTGCCGCGGCTGGATTTTCTGTGTTTGTGTTCCCTCTCTGAAGATATATAATCACGCTCACCTTGCTATTGTGCAAAAAAAATAATCAGGCGACTATAGGAGGTCTTGGTGTGATTTAGGAGAGAAGCTGGAACAATTTTTAATTGACAATCTGGAAATGTTCTTGAGTCTCAACTGAAAAAACTGGTTTCAGCACCATAATGCTGCCGATCTGGACACCCTTAAGGCTTGGGGCGGAGCCAAGTAACTGTACTTGTGGTAAAAGTAGCACACAGGTTATGATCACCATTAAAACCGACATAAACTAAAATATTGCTAAATAAGAAATCACTTCTCTAAGTCAAAATTGCTGCTTTTCATGTTTTTAATTTTTTTTACTATTTTAAACCAGACCTGTTTTTTTTTTCCCAATGGAATACCAATGTGAAGTAGGTAAGCAGAGAACAGCGCGTTACAAAGGTTTAGCATATGGGTCTGTTTGGACTGTTAAAGTAATGTTTAATCAGATGATGCTAACAATTCACGGCTGGTTGGGCGCCATGAGCAGAGTCAATTGCCTGAGAGAAGAACATAATGGTATATAATGAGCTAGCCCAGGGACTGCTGATTTAGCTCTGAACACAGTATAATGATGAAGTTGGAATCAATAGGTCACTGAAAAAAAGCCCAGTGGTGTGGAGTGCTCTGCAAAAGCCACAAAGGTGAAGAGGAAACAGGTGAGGAGTAATTCTATAATTCAAGAGAGTAAAAGGAAACTGGATTTTTCATGATTTTATGTTGCAGTAATGGAAGGTTGGACTAATGCCATAACTCCCTGGAGCTCTCGCCTGGTTTCTCACTGAAGCTAAGCAGGGTTGAGCCTGACTACTACCTGGATGGGAGACCTCCTGGTATATAGTGAGGCCTGTGTGAGGTGAGTTCTGTGGTCTGTGTGAGTTCTAACACCCTACTACAGGGACACTATACTGTAAAATCGCACTGCCTTTCAGGTGAGATGTTAAACTGAGATAATTTTGCGTGTTTATAGTGATATAACACCTAGTGCGCTTGAAAGTAAGGTAATGATGGTCCTTGCTAATGCTGACTCTGGTTAGCATGCTAACTATTGTCGGTTCTGGGGGTGGAGCTTGGTGTGTATGGGTGGGGCTTAACTGTCATTCTTGACACATTTTCTATGATAAAAATTTTTCTTACTGAATAACCTGCAGGAGTAAGCGGTTGAAGATGGATGGATGAATAACCTGCACATCCATTCCCATGCTAAAAGTAGGATTACTAGCTAAACACTGCTGATAGTACTCAACAAATAATAACCTTGGTAAAAATGAACTGCGCCGCGGGGGGTGGGGGGGAAAGGAAAGGGGAAAGGGGCCCCTGCACGCCGACAGCGTCTCTCCTGGGAAAAAAGGCAAACACCCAAAAAGGGGAAAAGGCAAGCAGTCTGGTATTTAGCCATACTGTCACCTTTGTGGTGTGTGTTTTTTGGTGTTGTTTTTATGTAGTATTTATTTTGAATAGTGCAGAACGCCAAGCTCCAGCAGCACCTGCCAAACCCGAGCTGCCATCATCCTGCACTGGACAAACACACACTGCTCCAGCAGCCACTGCACCAGCTCCACACCTACATAACTCCTCCTGCGCATGAAAACACACACACATACACACATCACTGTCTCACACACACTGCTCCATCTGCCACTGCATCAAATCATCAGTGCTACAGTTGAACACATTTCGACTATTTACACACACACACACACACACTCTTCAAGAAAAACAAGAAAAACAACACCTGTGTGTGTGTGTGTGTGTGTGTGTGTGTGTGTGTGACTTCAGGGTCGTGCATTTTGTACAGTTTTCTGGATGTGGTTCTCTGTATAGTTATAGTGTTTGTACTCCTATCTGGCACAAACCTCTCATGTGGGCGGGGCTTAACAGCGAATTACTCTCATTTGCTAGTGAGTAAACTTGCATAGTGTAAACGAAAAGTTCGTAAAGCGTAAACGAAAACTCTGGCAGCACGTGATTAGTGAAAAAGGAAGCATAGAAAACTTTAAAAAAAGCTGAGTATGTCCGTTGCATATTTCTTTTTCGTTTCTTGAAAAGTTATGTTCAATACTTTTGGCATAAATATAATTCCATACAGGTTTGACTTAAATAATCATATTCCTGTGTGAAGGACTATCTTTTATGCAAATCAACCTCATCGTGTAGTGCTGCTCCTAATCTTCGTTGTCGGTGGCAACACTTAATGAAACGCTCATAAATATCTGATTACATCAACCTGCGAAATTCTATTCGATCTTCTGCCTCGTATTGTTATTAAATTAAATTAGGATTACTTAGTAAAGCAAAAAACAAACAAACAAAAAACCACGTGCATGCCTGTGTTGAAATATTGAGTAATTTATTGCTAATTCGTGTGCTGATGTACATGACGGCTTTGTTGATTTGTTTATACAGACACACGTGAAAGTCACCAAAGTCACGCGTACAGAGTGATCTGCTTTCACTACACAGCTACACGAACAGGTCGAGACGCGCAGTCTGCTCACCTGATGATCCGTGCCAAGTGGATCTTGTCTTTGGCTGGATACGGGCCGTGGGACAGAAATGCATTTCTCAGTGCGCGGCCTGCGCAGGGAAAACTCTGAGAGCATGACAGCTAACGAGAGAGAGAGAGAGAGAGAGAGAGAGAGAGAGAGTGATCTATTCATGTGTATTCACATTCATAAACAGGTCAAGGACAAACAGTGGTTTCAGAAGAACTGAATTAATATAATATTCTTAAAAACATAACGATAACTTGAACTTTTATTGAGTTTTTTTTTTACATTTAAAATGTTTGCCTTGTTGTTCTGTGTGAAAATGTTGTTTCATGAACTTTCTTTATCCGTTAGAACGTATATAAAGTCAGTCATAAGGCAACAGAAAAAAACATTTTCTTTAAGAAATTATCACATGATATCACACACATCTAGAGCTGCAACAACTAATCGATAAAATCGATAATGATCGATTAGGAAAATCATCATCAACGAATGTCATTATGGATTAGTTGGTCTGTGCAAAGTTTATTTAATACTCATGGAAGGAGTCTCCAGTGTCGGTGCTTTGTAAAACCGTTCTGGAAGAGTCACCAGGTTGGACGGCTTTTCAGTTTCTCAGTAGCAAGCGGCATTTGTTTTGTCTTGTTGACTTCGGAAGAGAGAGTTTGGTGAGGGAGTGACTACATTATGTAAACTATAACATGACCATGTTTCACAAATGTTCCGCAACATTAAACATAACAATAAATGGATAAGAAGTATGATGTGCCGTTCTTTATTATATTTATATAAGTGCAATAAATAGAACTCCTTATATAATCATTTTCCTCTGTTACTTATATATTATATTGTATAATTAATATTCTGAATAAAATAAGAATTAGAGATGTATTCGTGTTCTGATTTACATAATTTAATTTTTTTTGGAAGAACAGAGAAATGACAGATCGGAGGATTCCCAGGACGTTTGCTTCGTATGCAAACTGTAATCCACCTGACCCAGTGACATCAGCTGCAGCATTTACACACACTGAGTATTACATTGTCTGTGTCCACATGTCCACGTGATGTGTGTGATGAAGCGATGACTACACACATACATACATAACCCAGAAAAAACCCTAAAAATGTATGCTGTTAATCAAATTATTCAACCGTCAATCATTTCCTCCTGATTCTCCGAGTCTATTGCTGCCTGTCTCTCTGTCTGTTTATCTGTCTGTCTCTGCCTGTTTATCTGTCTGTCTCTCGGTCTCTCTGTCTCTGCCTGTTTATCTGTCTGTCTCTCGGTCTCTCTGTCTCTGCCTGTTTATCTGTCTGTCTCTCGGTCTCTCTGTCTCTGCCTGTTTATCTGTCTGTCTCTCGGTCTCTCTGTCTCTGCCTGTTTATCTGTCTGTCTCTCAGTCTCTCTGTCTCTGCCTGTTTATCTGTTTTTTCTCTCTGCCTTCTTCTCTATCTGTGTCTGTTTGTCTCCCTGTCTCTGCCTGCTTATCTGTCTGTCTCTGCCTGTTTATCTGTCTGTCTCTCGGTCTCTCTGTCTCTGCCTGTTTATCTGTCTGTCTCTCTGCCTGCTTCTCTGTCTGTCTGTCTGTCTCTCTGTCTCTATGTCTGTCTCTATGTCTGTCTCTGTGTTTGTCTCTGCGTCTCTGCATGATTACTAGGAGTACAGAGATGGGAATAAATCTCTCCAGAGATGAAAAGCATTGAAGGACAGCAATGGCCAGTGTAAAGGTGGGAAATGAGATCATGGGACACCAGTGAGGTATAAATTTAAAGGTTTTGAACAGAGCCAGTAATCAGTTGATAATCAGTCTATGTTCTTGAACCAAGGCTAAATGGAATTTTGCAGGACAGTACATTTCCAGAAACAGGTTTGGTGGGAAGTAACACACTCCATAACTCCATTACATACAACATTTGCAGAGCAGTATTATTAGGGGTAGTACTACTTCTTGCTTTTATATAACCTTCACATAATGTTATCACATTCAACCATGCTCTTTCTTCATGCTTCTATGATTCTCTCTCTCTTTTTTTCACTTCCTGGTCATATTGTGCACAATGCATCAGTATCAATTACTTAAGAGACAAAAAAATATATTATTTTTTCCCCCATAACAATCCATCAGAATGCAATGGCATTTGAATGTCCTTTAAACGTCTTCTGATTTTTGACAGGTTTAACCTTTCTATCTATCGTCATTTTCCAGCACACAATCATACCCCAGCGGATAAACTCAGGGTCTGCTCATAAATTATTCACAGAAAAATTCTGTTCGAAAAAAAAATTGCAAATAAATGCATTACGATTTAAATTCCATGTCTTCAACCCCTTAAACTCTCAGCTTATTAGTCACTTAATTCATCTTAAAGCTTATTATTCAGTAAGTACGATGAATTATTCAGTAACTTGAGTGAAGCTAATGGGAATTGCGTGTCATTACGAGTGTGAGGAATGTAAGTCAGGACCCGCTGACGGCTCCTGGGAGATTCGGAGATTTAATTTGATGGATTTTCTGCTTGTTTTGTTCACTGGAGATTCATTAGTTTACTTTGTCAGTCACATTAAGTTCAACAGCAGCTCAGACGGATGAATTCATGGTGGAGACAGGGGCGTGGAGGAGTATATCTCCTCTAGACTGTCATGTTAATAACATTTAACATTGTTTTGACTTGTTTTATTTATCACTTTCTTTGTCGTTTGTAAATGCTTTATTACGTAAATTTTTGTTTTAGCAAGTTTACTTACATGTATTCGAACACTTTTGTTATAATCAGCTGCATCACAGGGTTCAAAATAGAGTTTGAATGAAGATATAATGGTGTCGAAGTAAGGAATGAAATATTTAGAGGTTTACCACCTCTACATTTACCACCACAAAGTTAAATATTTTCAAATATCAGCAGGTTCCTCTTACACGAACGCAATGTGCCAACTTTTACATTTTTAAATAATTATAGAATGGCATGTCATTCTTTTTTTTTATCCATTTATTGTTACATTAAATGTTAAACTCCGATTCACAATTAGGGATGAATCGGTAACCGGTATCACGATAAACCGCGATAAAATTCCCAGACAGTCAGTATTATCGTGTCACATTTAATTATCATTAAAACCATGATTTGTAAAACTCGCGGTAAATGCTGTCTACACACACCCAGCATGAGTCTGATGCAGGCGCAGCATGTTGTTTTTCTGAGCGTGAAAACATGGCGGAAGGCAGTGACAGCACTCGGGAGATTTTCCAACCTTCCAAGAGGACCAAATCCGAAGTGTGGTCATATTTTGGATTCTATAAAGATGCTGAGGGAAACTTAATAGAAGATGGAAACCTTGTCTGCAGAGTTTGACAGAACAATGTTGCTGTGAAAGTCACTGATTTGAGTGTGTGTATCAGTACTTGTACATTTTAACAATACAGTGATAATACTGATAACCTTGGTAGTTTTGGACTACTATAATCATGATATGAAATATTCTCAGAATATTTGAATGAAGAAAAATGATGACTGATAATACTCCTTTTTTTATTTCTGGATAGTGAAACGATGCAAAACCATGTGCTTTTTGTCTGGAAAGAATTATAATTAAAAAAAAAATTTAATAAAGTAAAAAAGAAAATGCTAGAATAGTAGGTTTAATATTGTAAACAAATTATACTACAGGTTCACCAGTGTTTGATGAAGGGAAAATGATCGACTGAAACATAATGAGCTCAGTAGAAGAAATAGAGTTCCAAAGTCGGCTAAAATGACCGTATTCTGCGGTGTCTTTCTTGGGCACCGTATATTACAGTGGCACAGAGATGGTGTTATTTGAAAGCTAATGAAGAGCTCTTTTAAAAGCTTATAACATGCTTGTCTAAACATATAAAGTATAAAAGTTATTAGTTATTGCAATCCAGACTTATCAGCCACATCACAAGTGCACATGAGTTGCATCTTTTTAATGAAAGCTCGCAGGCTCACCAATAAAGAATGGTGCAAGTTCCATCCTCAAGTGACCAGTATGCTCTCTATATATTTTAACTCTATAGGATGCACAGATTTGGACCTCTGGTTCTCAGACAATGTGACTGCATTGATATGTGCTGATATCGCACATTTCCATGATGAACATGGTCACATTTTTACACATTTTTATCACATTCCCTGCCCTATATTAATAATAATAATACAAATTCTAATCTAAATCTAATGTAAAATCACACAGAGAGCCTTTTAAACGAGGTTGTAGAGTACACCGAGTTTTCAAGATCATGACCATGGGGGAAAGAAATTCTCCACTTTTCATTTTTATTTAGGGTTCACCGCTTTCATTTTAACGAAGCAAAACGTTAACACAACAAACCACACACGCAGTATATGAGTTGTAGCCTACCTTGGACTTGGTGTGGACGCCAGCGCTGGGTCCGGGGACGGTGTCAGGTGACTGCTGCCAAGACACAATCAATAAAAACAAACAGAGTCATAATGCTATTTAAATAGTACCGTTCAGTTTCTATAGAATGATAATGTGATAATGGCCAAACCAAACAAGTGCTCTAAAACCAACCTCCTGCTCATCTATACATACAGCGCCCAATAAGAGAGCACATACAGCTGAGAAACATACAACAGCGCCCAATAAGAGGCAGGTAGGACTGCATTCACAGTGATTTTTACAATATACTCATTTACAGTGAACCAGAGAGTGCTGATGGAGCAGTAAGATGAATCTACATTCATGTGCAGAGAGCAAATAAAGGTCACTATTGACAGTTGCTATACAAATATGAACAGGTATAAGCACTGAATGTTGTACCTGCACCAAGCAATGTACAAATGCTATGATGTTAAAATGATTGAGATTTCAATTCAATTGCAATTTCATGTCACAATGTGGTGTAGGGATGGAACCGTGGGCGATGCCTGGAAAAACTTACCAACCAATTCCCATATAGTGTACTGATGCAGATTTAAATCCAGTGTGTTCTCGAAAAAAATTGACTTTATAGTCATTATATCCCTAACTACAGTTTAATTATAATCTACAAAACATCCTTTTTCAGACCTGCAAACTCCAAAGAGGAATAATTCTTTTCAAAATTAAAAAATAAGAATTTTTTAAAAATGTAAAAAAAAAAAAAAAAAGCATTAAAAAATATTTAAAACAAACTAAAAAACATTATTTTCTGTATTCAGCTTTTACAAATCTTTTATGCCATAGAGAGCATGAAATATTTCAACATGGCCAACATTTTCACTGTTGAACTGTCTTTTAAAATCAGTATCACTCTTCTAGATTTTTTTAATGATCCATTGTTGATCCGTTTCATTCGCTTGTGTCCTCATGAAAGCTAAAATAATAGTTTGTTCCAATTTCTCTAAACATCTCGCAGACTCATGCAGAGTTCAGACTCAGTCCCAGATGCTCATCCAGGCAAGTGCACCTCAGTCTTTTACACCTCCAGCCACGTGAATACAGTTCCAAATTTACTGGGTGTTAATCGAGAGTGAAACCGAGTTGTGTAAGCACCCTCAAGCCAAACTCTGGTGTAGTAGAAGATAGTTAGCAGTAATAAGGAAGCAATGTTGGCAAATCCTTTGGTTAAAAAAATGTTAATACTTCAAATATGTTTTGTCTGATATGAATTTATAGGGGCGCCAATAATTGTTAATCAATAAAGACAATTTTTCATAGAGTTCTTTGCTCATATTTACCAAGGGTGCCATTATTAGTGTAGGGCACTGTATTTATTGTAAGTTTTTGGAAGGAGTCTCCAGTGTCAGCACTTTGTAACAGTCAGGAATAAAATGTAACTTTCGGTTTTCTGACACAAGAAAGTCTTCAGGATGGAGGACGTTAAGTTTTGCGGTTTCTCATCAGCATTTTTCAAATCCTATTAACTTCAAGAGAGGGGGCAAAAAAAGAAAGAAAATCTGGTGAGAGAATAACCAGGGAATGGAAGTGATAACAGGAAATCTTCCACAACATTAAATGTTAAGTTTTTTATGACAAATAAGAGGAATAAAACACTTCTGGTTGTACTGCTATGGGAAAAGAATTCACTTTGAGGTGGTAACAGTAATTCCCTTTCATCCCACCCTGTTCTTGATGGTTTTCCTTTGAAATCAGTACGTCCCCCCAAGTGTGTTATTTCTTACCTAATGTATAAAGTGTGAGGCAACCAGCTACACTGTCTGCTGATGGAGGAAGAAGGTTTCTGTCACGCATTTAAACGAGAATTTGTCCAAATCTGATTGGGAACAGTGGGATTAAAATCAAACTACCCTGATTCAAGGCTCAAATCAGGTGTCTCTCTAAGATAAGGTGCTAAAAAACAGGCTGCTGAAATACAAACACAGCAGTAGAAAGAGACAGAAAGAGAAATAGACAGATCATATCAACACAGCAACATCTCAGCTGGACTAGAGAGTCATCTCTGAGGACACGAAAGCAAGTGTGGGCTTTGTTTTGGCTGCAGTGTAAAAGTGTGTGTGTGTGTGTGTGTGTGTGTGTGTGTGTGTCGGCTCAGCTCTTTATTGATTTGCTGTGGGCAGAGGGCACAAAGCTTGGCAGCGAGAGCAGCAGACAGTGTTTGGGTTGAGAGAGAACTGAAGCACACAGGCTGGCTACTCAAGCACAAAGATACGGAAGAGAAAAAGCATCAAACGTAAATCGAGTCTTCACACGAAAGATCGATCTTACAGGAAAACAAAGAGACAGACTGCGCAGACACACGGAGCACATAATCAGCTTCCTCTCCTTCAAGGACTCATCCTCCTCTACTTTCCATCACCCCTCCCTCCCTCTCTCTTTCTCTCCTCCAGACCTGCGAATCATGACTAGCGATACCTTACACCTGGTTATTTTGTATATCTTATGTATGGTTTGTATCCGGAAAACATATCAACTCCATGTATTTAATCCTGTCAACCAACATGTCTCCGGTTAATCCGTGTGGTGACTATGACTTGTACAAAAGAACCCCTAATGGCTTTGAGTTACTGCAACAGCAACTTCTTAAATACCTTATCTTAATTAACACTAACCAAGCTAGATAGCGATTTAGCTATTTATGTTTAGCTACTCCCGTTTTAAGCTTTCAGCCAAATCTAACACCGAACAGCTAGCTTCATTTAATGCCTTATTTTATGTTTCTTTTAGCTAGCTAGTTATATTTAGCTACTGCTTCCAAAGACAACCTTTCACTGTAATGCCAGCTAGGATAATTATCAGCAGCATATGTCGCCTAATGCCTTATTTTATTTAACACTAACCAAGCTAGTGAGTGATTTAGCTATATATGTTTAGCTACTGCAGTATTAAAGCTTCAGTATAGCCAGAAAAGTCTGACACCAACCAGATAGCTATATGTAACACCTTGTTTTATGGCTCTATTCGTTAACTATCTGTTTATATTTAGCTTGCATACTCCAAAGACAGTCGCTCACTGTAATGCAAGCTTGCTGTTATCTTTCACTGGAGTGTTAGCTAAGTACAATTAACTAGCTAGATTTGATAATGTATTTTAAGGCTCTACAATTTAGCTAGCTATTTGCATTTAGCTAATTTTCCCCGATGAGAGTCTCTTGATATAACACCAGGGTTTTTTTTTTTTGGTTTTGTTGTTGTTGTTTTTTTAAAAGCTATCTCGAGTTAGCTTTATTTAAAGCTACAGCTTTGCCGTTTTCAACACTTTTTCAATGAATTTGAATCTGTGCTCCCATGTGACCTTCATGAAAGGAACATAGTTAATTATGTCCTCGATTTCAATTAGTACTCCCACATCACCTCATTGCTTTGCTTCCTCCACTGGCATTTATAGACTGATGCTACCTGAAGGCACTCATCAATCCCTGCTCTACACCATGTCACCACTGAGCATCTAGCAAAGCTCGCCCACCAGCCCTGAAGATACAAGGAAGATGTGCATCAGGACTCTCCTTTGTATTTACACTCTGTTTAGCTGTACTAACTTCTCTTTAGTAGAATTTTTGCTTCATAATGTTCTAAGACCATAACCGTTGTACTAGCATGAGCACGGCAAGAAAGATATTTTTCATGGAGAATACAAAGCACTTCTAAGTCGCTCTGAATCAGGGTGTCTGCTAAATGCTGTAACTTGTAAATGTAGATGTAAATCTAATGGAAATTTCAGCTAGAGGCACAGAATGTACGATATGGCTCCCCATGTTGTAAAGCAGTTGCCTGGTTACCTGTGAGGTGACTTGCAGTTGCAGTGAAAACAATGACAGTGCTTTCCTCTTCACCGTTCTCACACCATTCCTTCTGCTGAAACTATGGCTGTGTTTACATGCAACGATTTTAGCCAATCCATATAAACCTCATTCCGACTGCAGACTCCAAATGAACTGGTTATATGCATCCTAAGACTGTAGACAGTCTCAGTTTATACTACATGTACAGTACGTTATACGGTATGTAATCCGATCTAGACCCATGAACATGCACGGAGCGAAGTTTAGTGTCAACGTTAACATAACAACAAGGAGCATGTGAAACCAGTCAAGCTGCTTGACATGTAACATGAACTATGTTTTTATTACTTGCCCGATTTACTGCACAAAGAGTGCATCGTAAAAAAGCGTCTGAAAGTGAAACTAATCAGACAGGAACGTTTACATGGCTATTATTCTTCTAATTATGATCACGTATTATAAAAAGGATCTCGTTCTATCTATTTGGTCGGTTTACTCGCTTTCGATTAAGGTGCGTGCATTTCAGTCGGATTATTCACAGATTATTAGGCTGCATATAAACACAGGTTACATCCATCCATCCATCCATCCATCCATCCATCCATCTGCTATACTGCATATCCTTTTCAGGGTCGCGGGGAAACCTGGAGCCTATCCCAGGGAGCATCGGGCATCAGGACTCTCCAGTTCTAGTCCATCGGTGCCAGTCCATCACAGGGCACAATCACATACACACTCACACACCCATTCATACACTACGGACACTTTGGACATGCCAATCAGCATGTCTTTGGACTGGGGGAGGAAACCGGAGTAAATCCCCATAGCGTGGGGAGAACATGCAAACTCCGCACATACAGGGCCACGGTGGGAAACGAACCCCCGACCCTGGCGGTGTGAGGCAAACGGTGCTAACCACTAAGCCACCGTGCTAAGTGCACCCTGTATGTATATCTCCGGTTTCCTCCCCCAGTCCAAAGACATGCATGGTTTGTGCACAGGTTATGTGCGTTTCGTAAATTGCCATTTAAGGAAAAGAGAAGGGACTTGAGCAGGTTGGGTTCAGAAAGGTGCGGCGCTCATTTCCAGGCTGTAAAAAATGTAAATAGACGCCTGAAATGCAGAAACTATTCGAATCCAATGAATGACTGTTTTTTCTAAAGTAAATCTGAAACGATATGATCTTTACAGTTATAGACAGAATTTAAATATTGCTGTCCACACCTTTACACGCATCATACAAGGTACAATTACAGCTACTTTGTAATGTGGATGACACGCATCCGACACTCAAGACGAACAAAATGACCAAGCTATTGTATTGTGTAGACGACTGACACCTTAGCTCTTGACCATACCTAGCTGTAGCTGTAGCCTGATTAGCAAAGAGAGAGGAAAGTTTCGCTGAGAGGAAGGATTGGTAAAAAGCGACTGAAAGGTGTGAAAGAATCAGAAATATGAGAAAGGAGTGTGAAAGAAAAACAAGACTCTGGGGTTTGAAACAGCTTCCTTTTTGACACAAACCTAAATGCGGCGGGGCTAAGGAGTGTCGGATTCACACTGAGAGAAAAAACAGAAAGAGTAGGAGAGATACAAGAAAGGACAGGAAACAATGGAAGGTGAGCGAGAAGAGAAACGAAGAAAACGGGCACCCTGGTGTTGTTATCTACGTGCGGACATCAAAGCCTCTGTGAGGAGTGTGTTCCTGTGTGCAGCATGCAGAGTGCAGAGTGTGTGTGGGTCATTATCTGTGAGAAATGGATTACTCTCAGATTAGAGTGCTCAGCGAGGTTCAGCGCTGGAGCTCCGAATACTCACACACACACACAACACACACACACACACACTCACATACGCACAAACTCTGCTTGCAGCGACACGACTTGTGAATAAATCTGTTATGTCAGATGAGCGGGATGCGAGATCGAGAAAAATCAAACAAACTCGGCCTCTTCGTTTGCATTTCACTACGAAGCAAACAAGTACAGGAAATCCGCTTGAGAGGTGCATCAACAACGTCCACCTGGCTGGGAACGAAACAAACACCCCAGTATACACATACACACACACACACACACACACACACACACCATTCCATACACATTCAAGAAGATACCAGTGTCACCATACCAAAAAATACCAAGAGAGGTTTCTTAAGCTGAAAATTTTTTTAAAAAATTCAGCTCCACTATTTAATATATATATATATATATATATATATATATATATATATATATATATATATATATATATATATATATATATATATATATATATATACACTCTTCAATCCCTTAGATCCTCTGGTGTCAATTATGTCATGCTTTCAGCTTCATCTTCCTCACAAACATTCCTCATGCTAGAGAATGAATGAAAGCCTGTTCACCGGGCACTGATATTTCAGCAGAAGGAGCTCCATGTTGCACAGCAGATTGCAAATGCCAATATGGTAATATAAACCTCTTAATACCTATAATCAGATCTCAATTATAGGTAGCTTTATTTAAACTTCATTCCCTATTTCGTTTACAGGAATCAAATGTCTAGTTTAAAACCCATAAGCAAATAAAATCGACACTGAAGAATCTGCAACATCCAATCTGCTACGAATAAACGTCTACGCCGACGTTAACAGCCCAAAACCGATCTGCTTCCCCCGTGTCGATAAAACAGATTAATGGGATCAAATGAAATCATTGTCATTTCTAATATCTAATTGCACAGAGCCCTCAAATCAAGTCAAATGAGACGGAACCTCAAAACTACCCACTAATGGAGGAGACTACAATTATGCAAGGAGAGGTTCTGAATATTAACGGCGATGGTATGTAGCACTGTGTTTTGTACGGCTCATCCACTTAAAAAGAAAAGCGTGAAACCAAAACTCGTTATTCATCAACAAATCATGCAAAAGATAAAGTACCATCAGAGTACATTTGCTGTCGCCTCTAACCTGTCACCATGTAGGAAAAAAAATAAAAATAACCAGTATTATATCCTGTTTGACCTCCTGCACACCTAGGCTATCAGCTATCAGAATAGAATATTTAATATATATATATATACACATAAACTATATATATACACATTTACATACATTATATTTATATATATCCATCCATCTTCTACTCCTTCTTCAGGGTCGCGGGGGAACCTGGAGCCAATCCTAGGGAGCATCAGGCACAAGACGGGGTACACCCCTTTAGACACGCCAAACATATGTATATATGTAGTCCAAAGACATGTATGGTGGGCTGATTGCCATGTTCAAAGTGTCTGTAGTGTATGAATGGGTGTGTGTATGTGTATGTGATTGTGCCCTACGATAGATTGGCACCCTGTCCACAAGGGTGTACCCTGCCCTGTGCCCCATGTCCCCTGGGATAGGCTCCAGGTTCGCCGTGACCCAGTATGCTAAGCGGTATAGAAAAGGGAATGGATGGATGGAACTCTACTACATCTATAAGTACTGTATATACAGTATATGGAAAGTACTGTATACAACGTCCCCATAAATACAGCATTACATGATATGCTTTGTGTCATTTATGTAAGGAGTAAAGCACTTGAGCAACTTGTCAATCATTGCATTTTTCATTAAAGAACGACATGTCATACTTCATACCGGCCTGTCTTTTTTCCTCTGTGTTAATAAAACAAGAAACAGCAGCTTGTCAGGTTACAAAGAAACTAGAAACCACAAAGCCCTCCATCAAGACGTCCCCATGGTGGAGAACATACGAACAGCTTCATCTGTGACATTAGGTTTAGATTATTGTGGCGCGTCTAAAATGTAACATTTTTGAATGACTTAAACGTGAAAAGAAATAAATATCATGACACAAATACGAATATGAATAGGAATACGAATGGCGTACAAGTACATCATTCAGTGTGCTGTTCCTTTACTTCTCCCAGAACAAAGTAAACAATTTAGAAAATATATATGAAATTTATATCGTTAAAACGGTAGTGCACTGAGAGCTTTCTGAGTCATACACACACAGAATATTCATACAAATCCAGCATTAGTTGAAGCCACAGCTGTTTGACTGAAACCTCTTTCTCTTTCTCTGATAATCTCAAATATGACCCAAAGTTTGAGATGAGTATCTTGGTGTTTACACACTACAGAGTCACCGCACTCGTTAACCTGACCTGTAATGTTGTTTCTGCAGTAATGTCTGAGGAAAGAAAAATCAATATGGACCTTTAAAATAAGATGAAGTGAAAACAATAATCAATTTCCAACCAACTTGTCCAAACGGCCGGGGGGTGGGGATGGTGGGCGGAAGGGTGTTGGGGGGGGTGAACGAAGGTCTCCGAGCGCAGGCCATGTTATGTTATGTTCAGTCATTCACTCAGTCTAATCAATATTGTCATTTCTCACTCAGTCAAGTGGAAAACAGAAACTGGAAATGATCCATATAACGGCAGCACAAGTTCCAACAGATTCCAAAAACTCCACACCCTCAACACTCTGTAAAACTATTATCCCCAGACCGAATAATGGTAAATGGTCTGCACTCATATAGTGCATTTTTTATCCTTAGTACTTTTATCCAAAGCGCTTTATGCTGTCTCATTCACACACACACCAATGGTAGCAGAGCTGCCATGCAAGGTGCTAACTTGCCATCAGGAGCAACTTGGGGTTCAGTGTCTTGCCCAAGGACATTTTGACACGTGGAGTCACATGGGCAGGAAATCGAACCGCCAACCCTACGATTAGTAGACAACCCGCTCTAAGACCTGATCCACAGAATAGCATGTACTCGCACATGTAATTAACCTAGAACACATCGAGCAATTGATCTGACGCCATGTGAGAGAAGAGGAGAGGACAGGAAAGGAAAAGCTGTGATGCTCCTAGGTTACATCGCTTTGGGGGAACAGTCTGTTCAGCTACAGATAATGAGCAGAAAAAGCACAAATGTCAGGTCATGGAAATGTGCAGCACTAGCTGATACTGAATCAGCATACACTCACTAACTGCAGCTGATATTTGGTTGTAAAGACTCGAGTGTGAGACAAATGAGACGGTCCAGCTTACGTTTGAAAGCCACTCACTCTTCATCACGGCCCGGTGCACCTGTCTACAAGGGTACGTCTCACTGCCTCATGAGGACGCCTATTACAGGGGTTGTGGTGCGCGAAAATCCCTTATTCCCTACAAACATGCCTTACAGTCTTACAAAGAAAAATAGCGAATTTGATCCTTTCAGGATATGAACTTTCCGAATTTTTGTACCTTTCGTGCACTTTTTACTTAGAAAAGTCAAGATTGTGCAATTACGCAATAAAACATGCTGACGGGAGCATGCTATTATAGGAAAATAATCAGCGATGGGGTTGTGTAATGTGACCCGTCACAACAAAGTCGATTATCTTCTAATAACCTCACGTCCCAAATGGGTTTAATCCTCTTATATCACAACAATTAGCCAGTGATTACAATTTGTGATTTGTAACGACACGTCATACTTTTATCCGATTTTAGTTACGTTCGTTTTGTGTGTTTCCTTCATCACCATCTCCAGAGTTTTATTACAGTAACTCGACATCATTCAGGGGTTACATCCAGTTAGAGATGCCTGTTTTGGATTGTTTTTTTTGAACAAAGTCCACAGTTCTTGTATTGTTCGTTCTGCCATTTTTAAGGTTAACACAACAGCATACTCCTCCCAAAAAAAAAAAAAAAAAAAAAGTTATCAAAACTATGCATTTCTCCTTACTCTACCCCCTAATTTTACCAGTTGAAACTTGCTGATTTGAAAATAACAACCCTGCTGCCACAAATAAAGCAGGCTGGTGTGTAAAACACGTGAATTCAAATGTAAAAATACCAATAATAGATATCTCACAGGATACATCAAGCGAAATCCAAAGGGAATGGAAAAGCGAGAAAATGCCAGATTCACAGTGGGGATAATGTTTGTCATTTTTCCTACTTGCACTCATTTGCATCTCTACTTAAATTGAGCTGTGGCTGTGACTCATCCAAACACCCACTGAAACTCATCAAAGCAGGCTCAGAGCACAGTATAAAACAGAAACCTAAATGGACGCACTCGCAGCCTTCTAAAGCACAAAGCCATTTAAAAGACACAACAGACATCTCTGAGAACGTGATTACGAGTTCTCGATTGTCAGAGCGTGCATGTGTGTCCGTTTGTGGTCACGGAGCTTTACTCTGCAAATACTGTAATAATGATTAACAGCTGATAAACTGTGCAGGTCTTGAGGAAAGGATCGTATCTAACCTATTCCTAGATCCTAGTGGGAAATCCCGGAATGGAACCCCCCCCCCAGAGAGGAACGTTTTCGTATATATTTAAAGCAAGTTTATCTTTTTGGCCAGTGGAGTGCGAGTCACTACATCACCTTGTTGTTAACTGTCCCTTTGTCTCTACATGTCTCTAAGTGCAAACTTTTCATCAAACCCAAATTTGATCGTAATAGATTTTTGATTTTGATCATTTGGCAAATACCAACAATAGCCTAAAAACTGTTCAAATGTATGACGTTATTTTGAATGTTGCATACTTTTTTTAAAAATTAATAAAATGTACGAAAAGTATGTAATTATGCAGGTTTTAGAAGAATGACATTTTATAAATTATAGTTCTAACATCATTGTTTCTTTGAACTGTCACAAATCGTGACGGAGCGGATAAAGGGGACGGATGCAATCGCATATAAGAACGGTTCTTTATTTATAAAGAGGCAAACAAATCCAAAACGTAATCCATGCTCGTAATCCAGAAACAGGTGAAGGTCGGGCGAACGGCAAACAGGCAGATAAAGGGCAAAGCAGAGATCAAGGTCGTGGTACAGAAAACAGGGTCGATAAACAAACATAAACATGAAACATGAACAAGAACTAGGACGAGGACCGGGGAGCGGATAACCCAGCGGGAACTAAATCTAACATGGAACGTGATAACTAAGTTTAGTGCACCGCACCGTGTGTAGCACGGCTAACAGTATATATACACACATATTTAGCCCCGCAACTGCTAACAGCTGCGGGCAATACCATAACACACGTGACACAACGACACATGACAAGACAGGGCGGAGACATGACATCAGCAATAACAAACGCACATGTCCAGCTGTCACTCGGGAAAAGCACGTGCTCTCGTATTTGCGCTTTCGAGCACGTTGTCTCAAAGGGGAACCGTGACATTAATCTGCTATTTGTAACTGCTGATACAGACAAACCTACTGTATACATGTTTCATGTTAATTAATGAAATAAATAAATACAATAGGTAAAGGGGAACACCGGCCACAATCATTTCTGCTATTTGTAACTTTCGGTAATCTTTTGTGTCTTTTTGAAAATCTGTATATGTTACATGTTAAATAAATGAAATAAAAATAAATAAATAAACAATTCGATGAATGAATGAATTGAATCAAAGTGAGGGAAAAGGTCAACATTGTCCATGGTAATTATTTCTCCTCATTGTAACTTTTTCTTATTTTGTATGTGTAAATTGATATCCATCCAGTTTCTGTACCGCTTATCCTACACACGGTCACGGAGAGTCTGGAGTCTATCCCAGGGAACTCAAGGCAGGGGACACCATGGATGGCACGATGGCCAACCCATCACAGGGTACGATCACACACACACACACACACACACTTTAGAGATTACGATCAGCCTACAACGCATATCTTTGGACTGGGGAAGAAACTGGAGTACCTCCAGGAAACCTCCGAAGCACGGGGAGAACATGTAAACTCCACCAACGTAGGCTGGAGGCGGGATTCGAGCCCCCAACCCTGGAGGTGCGAGACAAACATGCTACCGA
>CM022774.1:9584832-9669832 GCA_012411365.1 Ameiurus melas
GGAATACACCCGGAATGGAATGCCGGTCTATCTCAGGTCACAATGCATACTCACCTACACACCAAGAAGCAATTTAGTTGAGCCAATACATGTACTGGCATGCTATCAGGACACCCGAGAACCCTAAGGAAACTCAAGTGGACACATGAAAATGCAAAGGTCTTCACGGTAACCTGGGCTCGGGACTGAACCAGGGACCCAGGAGTTGAGAGGTGACACGGCTGAAAAACTTGACCATGCTGCTGACAAAAGCCAATATAGTAATACACTTTAATAACCAATGAATTATGAGGGAGGGGGGTGTTTTGCCATTTTGTTGAGATCCTCATCATAGTACAGCATATCAATACCTAATTTATGAATACATTGCAATAGTGCTGCAATAGGAACATTTTAGTTCCATCCCCAATCTAATGGAAAATGAAGGGTTCCTAGTTCCCAAAAATAGGAAAACACTTAGTTAGGGTTCTACATAGAACTGTTAAGGGTTTCCCCAGAGGGATAATCAAAAACCCTTAAGGGTTCTACGTGTTCTCAGAGTATACTACCACCAAAGCTACACACTAAATACAGTGGTGTGTTCAAGAGAGGGCAAGGGCACACAAAGTGGTGGCATGTGCAAGCGTGGTCGATCTCCAAGAATGGGATTGGCTTTCATCAGTTGTTCTCCATCTAGTGTTCTGGGTCTGACAGTCTCCAGTCCACATACTGTTCATGTTCTTGTTGCCAAGTAATTATGCAGTCTGGATTACCTGTCCAGTGTGAGTTTGTAGAAGAAGCACAATAAAATGAGGACCAACTATGAACTAAAACTTGTGGACTGAACTGAGAATCTCTGCATTAGACAACCCATATAGAGCCACTTTTCTTTTGGGTTCTTTGGTCATCAGTCTGTTGTGTAAGGACAACATCGGAGTGTATAATGATTGTTCTCCTGTTGTTCAGATCAATGTGTGTGTTAAATTTATCTTTACATTTGGCCTCTTACTGAGTGTCTTACATTACACATCACACCACTATAGAACTAAGTGAAAGTTTAAACAAAAGCTTATCTCCAAACTCAATTATCGCTACGTCTGAATACTACAATTACACTAACAAATCTAGAAATATTCACCTAATGAGGGAAAAATGTGTCATGTGGACTCTGACCAGCTTCAGGCTGATAAGCAAATAGGTTGTCAACACTTTATTGGCTTCTGGTTGGCTTAAAAGATTTTTGTTTTATTTCACAAAACATGACAAATAATTTATAATCGGCTATTAACACTAACTACTGCAATTACATCCAGAAGTTATAGGTGAGCGGCTGGCTAAAGAAACTGGATTTGATGAATAAATGTTTTGGGATTTGGTTTAGATTTGGTGTGGTAGATGCTTTTGGGTCTGGCTTAGCTTTAGTATGGTAGATGTCTTGCTTAGATTTGTAGATTTGGTGTGATTGATGCTTTCAGGTCTGGCTTGGATTTGTAGATGTGCCACGCGAGTTGCTTTTGGGTCTGGCTTAGATTCAGTGTGTGATTTTTGGGGGGGCTGTCATGTGTTTGGTGTGGTAAATGTTTTTGGGGTCTGGTTTAGATTTGTAGATTTGGCATGGTAGATATTGGGGTCTGTCTTGGATTTGGTGACAAATGCATTGGAGTCTATCTTAGATTTGAACATTTAGTGTGATAGATGCTTTCAGGTCTGGCATGGATTTGTAGATTTGGTGTGGGAGATGCTTTTGGGTCTGGCTTAGCTTTAGTATTGTAGATATTTTGGGGTCTGGTTTAGATTTGATTTGATAGATGTTTGGGATTTTGGCTTGGATTTGTAGATTTGCCGGGATGGGATCTGCTTTGGATTTGGTGGTGGAGGTGGTTGGAGTCTCAGGAATCTGGCTAAGTGTTAGCATGTTAGCTGAGTTGAGGTGTATCCTTCCCATTTGTATGAGAGCTTATTTATCCCTCAGGCTCTTTTCCATCAACATACATTGCCTTCTGACACAGCCTGACAGACAGCCCTACTTAAATATGCATGACTGGTTGGAAATGCTTTGTAGTCCTACCAAATGCTTTGTAGCCCCAAGCCTTAAAACACAGTTCCCTACAGGGTCCATGCAGTTCTTTACATTACAAGCATACTTAAATCTCGAAACCTGTAATATTCTAAAGCAGGATCTGCTCTCCTCTGTAGAGGATGGCGAAGTAAAACAAACATTTGTAATATGGTAAAGTACAAGCTGTTCATTCACATAGATACTTCCACTTCCACGATGGCATGAACTTAGCAAAACCTGATATCTTCAGATCTTGGGCAGCAGAATGGCTGGCAACCAGGTGACATTTGTGTATATTGTTCAAGTGAAAAATGGCCTCCATGCATACAGCTGCTTCGTAGTTAATACTCTAGGGGTTTACCGTGAACACGAGGAATCCAGTGGTAGGGATGAGAAGGGGAGAATAAGGTTTAGTATGGGGGGATGGGAAAGGAAATAAAGGATGGTTGGGAGTGTCTTGTCTATTTCCAGGTGCAATACAATGGTGTTAGGTGACAAGAGGGCCATGAAAGACCCAACAGTGGCATTGTGTGGACTATGAGGGTTTAATGGTATTAGAGCTGCAATCTCCTTGTCATGGAAATCCAATAACAACTTATTTAACACTACATTAATATAGCACACTGCTACTCTTTCTCTCCCTTTATATTGCTAAGTCATTTTAAATGACGCTCTGGAAACACTGTACCCATATTTTTAATGTCTCTCTAGTGCCTTTGTAATGTTCCTTTGTAATTTCAAACAGTTTAAAATACTAACACAGGAACGAGGATGTCTGGTAGAAGAACTTCGCTTTAAGCTAAAGAAAGAAAAACGCTCCTAATCGTACTCAGTGTTCCATATCAACCCATTTCCCTCAGCAATATGCATACCCTCACACACACACACACACACACACACACACACACACACACTCACAAAGGGCTGTTAAAAGAATGAGCTGTACTTTAATATCTCAGAGCATTTACCATATTGTACATTACACAATAATGGGAATCATACAAGCCAGACCCTAAATGACTGTTAAACGTCAGTAATGTGTGTAATGGATGCTGGCCTCGGGGTAGAGGACTCACCACCATGCTGTGCAGAAACTGGAGCCATCGGTTTACAGCAGCAGGAGTACGAGAGCCCCCTGAGAGCACTAGATGTCTCTGTGTTTCTCCAGCACACATTAACAGCTCTTTTTCATTATACAGGCACCGTTGTTTGCTTCCTCTGCCTTAGGACACGCAGGTCAGTATGGAAGCATTGTGGAAGCACTGTTTTTTTCCTGACATGATAGTTTAAATCAGATATTGTGCTGCTCTCTCGTGTACAGTTAAAGAAAATAAAGCTATAAGCAACATCTCTAAAAGGAAATGTTCCTCTCTTTAATGACAGAAAAAAAAATCCTCTGCAAAACATGACATTTTTCAGAAAATGAATGGCTGTAAATGTATAATTTTTTTTATTTTAAATATTTTTTAAATATAAAGGAATAGGGTATCTATTGCATAGTACTGCATATTAAATTTCCGTATCAATTATTAATATAAAATTATAAATTATTGTGAATAATTTAGCATCAGTATTATTACTAAACAACAATAATGTGTGTGTGTGTGTGTGTGTGTGTGTGTGTGTGTGTGTGTGTGTTAATAATGTGACAGCATTTTAAAGATCCTTATATTTATTATATATTATTATATATTATATTATATTTATATATTATTGGAAAGGGTTTAAATGATGTTTTTCATGCTTGTTCAATGAACCATAAACAATTATTGTACATGCACCTGTGGAACAGTCCTTAAGA
Organism: Ameiurus melas; assembly: GCA_012411365.1. Taxonomy (NCBI): domain Eukaryota; kingdom Metazoa; phylum Chordata; class Actinopteri; order Siluriformes; family Ictaluridae; genus Ameiurus; species Ameiurus melas. The sequence continues at coordinate 9,588,672 of CM022774.1, forward strand.
CACTAAGAGTTTACAGGCGCTAGGTAATTAAGGTCACAGTTACAATAAGTTAGGACACTAAAGAGACCTTTCTACTGATTCTGATAAACACCAAAAGAAAGATGTCTAGGGTTCTTGCTCACCTGCGTGAACATGCCATAGACCTGCTGCAGGGACGCTTGAGACTCTGCAGATGTGTCCAGAGCAATAAACGGCAATGTCTGTAATGTAAGACGTCTAAGACAGTGCTACAGGGAGACAGGAAGGACAGTAGAAGTAGTCCTTGCAGTAGAAAATGACATGTAACCATGTCGTCATCCCCCACTCCCTAGACGTGATCGAGAACTTACAAATGCCTTGGTGGAGGAGTAACATCTCACAGCAAGAACTGACCAATCTGGCGCAGTCCATGAGGAGGAGCTGCACTGTAGTACTTAAAGTGAATATGGTTCTATTTTGTGGAATGTGGAGGCAAATATCCATCAAAAGAGCTTTGTCACAGTAAAAAAAAAAAAGAAAAATAGATGAAGTTTCATTATTTTTCCATAGTTGGTATGGTAATCTGAATGACTTCTTGAGCACCCAAGCTGAGGTCTGGTTAACTATTATTAACTAGTCTTGTTTTTACAAATGAAACTAACAAACAAAACCAATCTGAACAAAATTGTAGTGAAAAATGAGCAAACATCTAGAAGTGTGAGGGGGAAAAAAACTTCCATCATCTTCTGCTGATGAAAGTCTTTCATCTCTATAAACCATGGTGATAAAACTCCCATCCCTAGCTTTTAGCTACTGCACACACACACACACACACACACACACACACGCTGCCATTTTCACATGCACACACTCACTTACTCACAGAGAGAGCTCTTCAAACTATATCTTGATTAAATATTGAATAAAGTTGTGGCAAGTAGAGCAGTAAATACAATTTCAGGGCAACAGTGGCCGATACAGAGGGAATCGGAGGAGTGTGGAGGCAGAGAGACGGGGAGAGGAGAAGAGAACAGAGACAAGACATAAAGCTGAGATGTGATGTGAGGAGAAAAGAGACAAAGACAGAACACTTGAGAGGTAAATGTGATACGATGAGATAAGATGAGATGAGATGAGATGAGATGAGATGAGATGAGATGAGATACGATGAGATGAGATGAGATGAGATGAGATGAGATGAGATGAGATGAGATGAGATGTGATGAGATGAGATACGATGAGATGAGATGAGATGAGATGAGATGTGATGAGATGAGATGAGATGAGATAAGATGAAATGAGATGAGATGAGATGTGATACGATGAGATGTAATAAGATGAGATGAGATGAGATGTGATGTGATACGATGAGATGTAATATGAGATGAGATGAGATGAGATGAGATGAGATGAGATGAGATGAGATGAGATGAGATGAGATGAGATGAGATGAGATGAGATGAGATAAGATGAAATGAGATGAGATGAGATGAGATGAGATGAGATGAGATGAGGTACAATGAGATGAGACACGATGAGATGAGATACGATGAGATGAGATGTGATGAGATGAGATGAGATGAGATGAGATGAGATGAGATGAGATGAGGTACAATGAGATGAGACACGATGAGATGAGATACGATGAGATGAGATGTGATGAGATGAGATGAGATGAGATGAGATGAGATGAGATGAGATGAGATGAGATGAGATGAGATGAGATGTGATGAGATGTGATGAGATTAGATTAGATTAGATTAGATTAGATTAGATTAGATGAGATGAGATGAGATGAGATGAGATGAGATGAGATGAGATGAGATGAGATGAGATGAGATGAGATGAGATGAGATGAGATGAGATGAGATGAGATGAGATGAGATGAGATGAGATGAGATGAGATGAGATGAGATGAGATGAGATGAGATGAGATGAGATGAGATGAGATGAGATGAGATGAGATGAGATGAGATGAGATGAGATGAGATGAGATGAGATGTGATGAGATTAGATGAGATGTGATTAGATGTGATTAGATTAGATGAGATGTGATGAGATTAGATGAGATGAGATGTGATTAGATGTGATTAGATTAGATGAGATGTGATGAGATTAGATGAGATGAGATGTGATTAGATGTGATTAGATTAGATGACGTACAATGAGATGAGACACGATGAGATGAGATGGGATGAAATACGATGAGATGAGATGAGATACGATGAGATGAGATAACCAGTGGTGATGTGGCAATATGAAATAGGATTAATTGAGATGAGATATGAAGAAATGAGATGAGTTGATATATGATATATGATGACACGAGATGGAATGTGACCAGATGAGATGAAATGAGATGAGATGTGATTTGATAGAGAAGATAGAGAAGACATGTGAAGTGGGAGAAAGTGGGAGATGAGATGAGATGAGACGCAAGGAAATGAGATGACATGATAGGACAGACAGAGAGGAGAACAAAAGGTGTGATGAGGTAAGGAGATATAATGACAAGTATTGAGATTGAAATGAGATGAGATGAGGCACGAGGAGATGTGATGAGATTCAATTAAATGAAATAAAATTTGATGAGATGAGATAAGACGAGATGTTGTGATGAAATGTGATTAGATTATAGAGAAGACCTGAAGTGAGGAAAGTGGGAGATGAGAAACAAAGAGATGTGGTGTGAAAAGATTTGATGAGATTAGATGCGATGAGATGTGATGAGATTAGACAGAAGGAGATGTAATGAGATTTGATGAGACAGTGGGACATGTGATGAGATTTGAGGAGAGTAGGAGATGTGATGAAACAGAAGGAGATGTGATGAGGTGTGATGAGACAGTCGGACATGTGATGATACAGTAGGAGATGTGATCTGATGAGAAGAGCTGTAATGATAGAGAAGACATATGTGAGGGGAGATGAGATGAGATGAGACACCAGAAGGTGTGATGTGACAAGATGAGACACAAAGAATTGTTATAAGAATGTAAAGAAGACGTTTGTGAAGTGAGGAAACTGTGAGATGAGATGAGATGAACCGAGAAGAGGTAAGATGAGATGAAACGAGGCACAGCAAGACATAATGAGATGTGAGGAGATGAGATTAAATGAGACAAGGCGTGACAGAATGAGATGTGATGTGGTTTAATGACATAGGAGCCAGATATGTGAAAAGAGGAGAGTGGAAGATATGATGTAATATGATGATGATGATGATGATGATGAGGAGGAGGTGGAGAGGTGTGAGGAGGAGAGAAGAAGAGATGGGAGAGATATGAGAGAAGCAGAGATTAGAGGAGATTAACAGAAAGCTTGATGTCAATACCGTGCACCGGGGAATGATTTCTAAATCAGCTCTCACCTCATTATTACACAAAGAACGATACATACAGCATATTTTTCATATATATACCCAACTATGTACGTAATGCAACACAGGTTGTTAAAAAACAACAACAACAACAACAACAACAAAACAGATAATACACAGTTGAACACGTTGCACATTATCAGTGCACTGTACCTGCTCTCACTGGGTTCCTTTATAGGAAGAGTTTAGTGCTTTAGCGCCATCTAGTGAGCATTCGGAAGCTTTGCAGTAAATAAAGCACAACTGTACTGTAAATTACTTTGATAATGATAATTTGATAAATCATTTAAAAAACAAATGAAATAAAATAAAATAAACATAAATGCATGTGCCAGTGCAGATAATTGCTTTCACGTTCACCCAGTTTGTCAGTGATTGCAATCGCGACTCTTTACAGTGAATCAGCTCAGCAATAATAGTCGAATCTTCCGGCTCCCAAACGACTCCCTCATAAAAATACAGTATTTAAAAACATTTTTTTACTAAACTTTTCTTTATGTTACATTTATATAAGAATGTTTTTGAATATTGATAAGAAGAAGGGGACACGGTGGCTTAGTGGTTAGCACGTTTGTCGTGCACTGCAAGAGCTGAGGGTTCGACTCCCTCCTCTGCCCTGTGCGCACAGAGTTCGCATGTTCTCCCAGTGCTTCGGGGGTTTCCTTGGGGTACTCCGGTTATCTCCACCAGTCTAAATACACGCACCGTAAATGTTCACGTTTCAAAAAAAAAAGTACAACATTTGAAACCAAATCAGCTGCTTCGGTCAGTTTGTATTCAAAGGTGTTTAAGAAAAGGTCATCAGAAAGCAAATTGACAATTTATCATGATATCGATATTATATTGTCATATCACCCAGCCATATGTTAGACTATGTTGTGTGTTGTGTTAAAATTTCATGAGGTTTAATTGTTTGATTGTTGGGATTGCACTAGAATTCTTATATACAAACATAAATGACTGGACATCGTGGAACATACATGGCACACAAGCTTAATTCAATTCAGTGTCTTGTGAATCCAGTGAACCATGTCAAACAATTCAGTAAAGAGAATCAGCTCAAAAGAACAAGTCTCCATCCATCCATCTTCTATACCGCTGACACCTTTTCAGGGTCACGGGGAACCTGGAGCCTATCCCAGGAAGCATGGGGCACGAGGCGGGGTACACCCTGGACAGTGTGCCAATCCATCGCAGGGCACAATCATATACACACTCATGCACCCATTCATACACTATGGACACTTTAGACACTCCAATCAGCCTACCATGCATGTCTTTGGACTGGGGGAGGAAACCGGAGTCCCCAGAGGAAACCCCCGCAGCACGGGGAGAACATGCAAACTCCGCACACACATGGCCCCGGCTGGGAATCGAACCCCAGAACCTGGAGGTGTGAGGCGAACATGCTAACCACGAAGGATTTTCAAACCCCCTTTGGTACAAAATTACAACTGCCATTTAGAGCACATGCAGATGCAACCAACGACTAGCTAAATCACACTGATGGAATTATTTTTGTACTAAAATGGTACCTTGTGAATCAGACAACTGATGTGATTAAACATAGACCCTCATAAAATGAATAGAATCAACCGAAGGTCTGATAAATCTAATTTTAAAAAATCACACCCACCAAATGTATATAGAATCATTTATTTATTTAAAAAGGTGAGAGTTCACATAAGTGTCACACAAAATAACATAAAACACATTAGCTATACGTGAAATTTAAACATATATCTATGAGTGAAATCGCATCTAATATTTCTTATAAACACTTTGCCCTCTGATCAGGCCTGATCACCTTCTTCTTCATCATTTCTTTCATTTCTTTCAACTTGTGTTACTGGGTAAGACCTTCTAACCAAGAAAAAGTTCTATTTAAGTGTTGATTTGATTGAACAGGGTTTGGTGTGATCAGGTCTGGTTGTGTCTAGTCCAGCAAACTTCAATATGAATGCAGCTTCACGCAGTTGATTTGGGGAATTAGTAACTACGGGGGCAAATACATTTTCACACGGGCCCAGTTGGCGTTGGATAACTGTTTTGTTTCAATAAATAACATAAAATAAAAGAACCAAATAAACTCTCAGTCCTCTCGTGTGGCCAGTTGATCATCAGTGATTGAAAATATTTCAGTGTTTCCTGTGGGTCACTTGCTCTCGGCTCGCTGCAGGTTGAATGCTGGCTTCGGTTACAGTGTGTTAGTCGATGCAGTGAGTGGACTTACTCACCAAAATATCACAGGGAGACTCACAGTCCAAAGAGTAAACACAGGGGCAGAGCAGAGTTTAAAAAAGAAATAAATGAAATGAAAAAGGAGTCAATATCAGGCAAGGACCAGGCAAAACAGGTCATATATGCAAAAGACACACAGTTCAGTAATTACTAAGTAAGAGTCACAACTGAAATAAAAGTGCAAGCAGACAGTCTGAAAGGAAGAGTCTGTCCGGATGTTATAGTACAGAAATATAGCATGAGCTACAGATCCGAATATACATCTGAACCGCAGATGTTTCGTTGAGGTTATTTTTATCAATAGTGAATGAGAATGTAAAGCAAGGGAAAAAACCTTCAAACTCTTATCACATAGCAAGTAAGCAAGGGGAAAGCCACAGGACACATACATGCTAAACATCTGAACCTCCAAAAGCCCAAGGAATCTCGAATGGTGTCAAGAATAGAGAAAGAAAAAAAGAGACAAAGAAAGATAGATTAGATAGAGAGAGATAGAGAGATAGAGAGAGAGAGAGAGAGAGAGAGAGAGAGAGAGAGAGAGATAGATAGATAGAGAGAGAGAGAGAATGATAGATAGATAGATAGATAGATAGATAGATAGATAGATAGATAGATAGATAGATAGATAGATAGATAGATAGATAGATAGATAGATAGATAGATAGATAGATAGATAGATAGATGAATAGATAGATAAGAAAGATAGAGAGAAAGAAAGAAAGAAAGAATGCTAAGAAAGAGAGAGAGAGAGAAAGAAAGAAAGAAAGAAAGAAAGAAAGAGAAAGAAAGAGAAAGAAAGAAAGAAAGAGAAAGAAAGAACGAAAGAAAGAAAGAAAGAAAGAAAGAAAGAAAGAAAGAAAGAGAAAGAACGAAAGAAAGAGAAAGAACGAAAGAAAGAAAGTTGTGAAAGAGAAAGAAATGATGTCAACTTCCACACATCACTTCTAAATTTTCCCCTGGCTGCATTTCTCCTTCAGATTGCAACAGCACGCCTCTAAGCGCAACAGCGGCAGAGCAGTGAGCAGTGATGTGGAATTACTGAAGGGTGAATGGGGAATAGAGTGTGTGGAAAAGAGGAAATGAAATCAACACTCAACGTCATTTCAGTGTAATATTTGTGTGCGACTGTATGTATTTGTGGCGTGTGTGTGTGTGTGTGTGTGTGTGTGAGTGTGTGTGTGTGTGTGTAATCATGTGTAGTGAGTGTATGTCCTGTCCAGCTAGGAAACTTATTGCTTTATTTCCGGCCAGAGCCCCTCTGATACCGCCACATCTGTACTGCTTATTACCGCCGTCACTAGAGCTGGATTTACTGCTTCCTGTACGAGGGATACAGCAGAGTAACACAGCTGTATGCTAAAGTCTGAGCATGACCAACTGACATACAGTATACTTCTTCCACTTCAGAAAAAAAATTATAATAATATTTCTCTTTTGTTACTTTATATTTGATTCACTTTAAAAAAAAAAAAAAAAAAAAAAAAAAAGAAAAAGAAGAAATCAAATTGCAATTATGGCATGTGCAAAGATTTGGACACCCTTCCATTTGTACAGTATCAGAATTTAATGAACTTAACTGTCATTAGGACTTACTAACGTCAAGAACTGTCATTAGGAATTGTCAGCTGATGACTATTCCAGAGCATAATGAATTCTCTGACTCTTCAAGCCTAACACTCAACAACCATGAGCTGCTCTGAACAGCTGACTGAGGAAAATAAAAGAACATGGCTTCCACTGTGGAAAAACTCCACTGTCATTAAGAAAAAGCAGATAAGGGAACTGTGGAAGTCAAGGCGAGACCAGGAAGGCCAAGAAAACTCTCAGATGCTGAGCAGAAAGGCAAAGCAAAACCTCCATGTGACAGCACGGACCTGCAGAAAGGTTTGGCTGACTCTCGCTTGGTGGTGCATCGTTCAACACTCCAGAGTTGCTTGGACAAGCATGATCTGCATGGAAGAATCATCAGAGTGAAACATTACCTCTGACCTCATCACAAAAGTGAATGGGTGATGTATGCAAAACGATATCTAGATATGCCAAATGTATTTTGGAAACCAATACTGTGGACTGATGAAGGAAAAATAGAAATCTTTGGCCACAATCACCAAAGTTATGTTTGGATTTAAAAAAAAGGAGCTGGAAAGAACACCTTACCAGCTGTTATAGAGATGGAAGTCTTATGCTTTGAGATTGTATGGCATCCAGGGATGCAAGAACCATTGCACAGGTAGATGGAAGAACAGATTCTAGTAAATATCCGCTAAATTTTGGAACCAAATGTGACACGATCAGTCAAGAAACTAAAAAAATTCTACCACAGGACAGTGATTATAAAAGATTATAAAAGATGTGGACATATTGTAAACTGGGGTCATTGTCTTCTGTCTCCTAAGAAGTCTGTGTAGTGTATAGTATTCCAAAATGGAGATTTTAATGATGCTTTAATCAGATTTGCTAGAAAGTGTATTTCTATATTTATATTCTAATTATCAATACTATATTCATTAGATCATTATGGCTTTGCTCTTTTGAATTATTTGAGGTAAAGTCTAAGTTTAATCCATCCATCCATCCATTTTCTGTACCGCTAATCTTACACAGGGAACAAAGTGGGGGACACCCTGGACAGGATTCTAACTCATCGCAGGGCGCGATCGCACACTACGGACAATTTCAAAATACCAATCTGCCGACAACGCATGTCTTTGGACTCGGGAAGGAAACTGGAGTACCCGGAGGAAACTCCTGAAACCCCGGGGAGAACATGCAAACTTCGCACACACAGAGCAGAGATGGGAATCGGACCTCCAACATGCCGATCACGAAGCCCATGTGCCCCCCGACGTCGAAGTTTAATTTAGCCTTTACTTACAGTACAACTTATAGAGGGACCTGTATACAGGACGCTCCACATAATCTGAGCTTGATAATAAATGGATGAAAGCATGTTGCTTTGGAGAAGAAACGACTTGATTCATTTTAATTATGGGTTTTTCCTCTTGTCAGTACAAACAAAATACAGATATTCCCTCTTATTACAGTTTTCAGTAGTAATGTTAGCAAATTAGCCATTCTCTCCCACCGTGGTCCTGTGTGTGCGGAGTTTGCATGTTCTCCCCGTGCTGCGGGGGTTTCCTCCGGGTACTCCGGTTTCCTCCCCCAGTCCAAAGACATGCATGGTAGGCTGATTGGTGTGTCTAAAGTGTCCGTAGTGTATGAATGGGTGTGTGAGTGTGTATGTGATTGTGCCCTGCAATGGATTGGCACCCTGTCCAGGGTGTACCCCGCCTTGTGCCCCGTGCTCCCTGGGATAGACTCCAGGTTCCCCGTGACCCTGAAGGAAGGATAAGCGGTATAGAAGATGGATGAATGGATGGATATTTAAATGTGTGATTTTGTCGAAACAGTAAAAAAAAAACTGTCTAAACAAAACACCAGATCAACCACCAAAGAGGAAGTTCTGCTAACGTCTATATAATGGTATATTAGGAATATCTTGAGTAAACCCCATATTCCTGTATCTTCTAAATCCCAAAACACACTCAGACAGAAACTGTGTGTAGTGCCGAAAATAACCACATACCAAACTACAAGCTTTACAATAACCACTCTTTACAACCGTGATGAGTGAAACTGAAACATTTTTGAACTCCTGAGATGGAGGCCTGATCACCTCCTAGTACCTAGTTACAATGTTTTTCTGACATGTTTACCTCAAACATTTCACACCGTTTCACACCTTCAGACCACAGTGTCATGTCTCATTATGTCACAGGCGCATAATGGGACTTTCCCACCATTTTGTAAAATAAGTCCCTCAAGTGAGTGCCAAAACACAACTCAAGATTCATGGCCACAACATGTCTATGTAGATTATTTCATTCCAGATAAAGAAGACAGGGACATGATTACAGATAGATATGGATTCGTGAGTTTGAGTTTTTCAGTTATTCCCAATCCAATCCAATCCAATCAAATCAAATCCCACACACAACCATACACACATAGTATAATGTGCAGTGTATGTCTGGTGGCATTTACGTAAAAACAGACTGTACTTACAGTACACAGAAATAGAAAAAGGGGAAAAATGAAAATATAAAACATATGCAAAATAGGCAGCATAAAGTGCAGATATGTTGTTGCTGGGGCAACGGTTTCTATGTTTGTCCTGGGACTGCAATTACCACATGTAGTTTTGCACTCGGTCTCCTTTAGTGAACAGTGGACTAGTTCAACAAACAGACTTCATATAAAACGCATAATGAACTTTCTTTTACTTTCACACTATCCGGTGTTACCCAGATGAGGACGGGTTCTGGTTCCTCTCAAGGTTTCTTCCTCTGGAAGCTCCCTGGGATAGGCTCCAGGTTCCTCGTGACCCTGAAAAGGAGTAAGCGGTAGAAGATGGATGGATGGATGGATGGATGGATGAATTGAATCGATTTGTGCAGCTGTACATGCATTTTCATTCTGCTTTATTAGGAACACCTGTACAGCTGCTCATTCATGCAGTTATCTAATCATGTGGTAGAAGTCATGTGGTGCATAAAGTCATGCAGATACAGGTCAAGAGCTTCAGTTAATGTTCACATCAAACATCAGAATGAAAGTAAATTTGAACGTGACGTGGTTGTTGGTGCTAGTCCAGAAACTGCTGATTTGATACGGTAACTCAAATAACCATTCTTTACAGCTGTGGTGAGCTGAAAAGCATCTCAGAAGACAAAGGACGTCAAACTATTTTGCAAGAAAGAGGGGAAAAAGCAACATATTCAATGTGATTCATAATCACATTTTCCACAGCAGGTACAATACTTTCATTTACATTCATTTAATAGTTGAGTGTTTTGCTAACAGGAATATTTCCACCTACCTCCTGCCAGTCATACCTTATAGATCTTCTCATTGATGAGCTCTAGACCGCTAATGATTGCCTCATAGTGAGAAATAACAATGATTATATTATAATGTTTGTATAATGCATGGATTGTAGTGACCAAACATTAAATGGCACGCACGTATATACACTCTCACACACCAATGGTAGCAGAGCCGCCATGCAAGGCGCTAACTTGCCGTCGGGAGCAACTTGGGGTTCGGTGTCTCGCCCAAGGACACTTCGGTATGTGGAGTCACGCGGGCCGGGAATCGAACCGCCAACCCTACGATTAGTGGACAACCCGCTCTACCACCTGAGTCATAGCCGCGCTGTTAATATATGCAACAACAATACAAAACGACTAACCCTGTGAAATGCTAGATTTGTGCCAGAAATTGAACTATTTCTGACAAACTAACCTAGCATGCAATATCTGCAGTCGGAATTTTGTTTGAAAAGATTTGCAGATTTATGGACTGTAAAGGTTTGATTGAAATGTGTTGATGTTACTGCAGACGGTACAAGTGTGATAAACATAGCCTAGAGCCTAGAGCTGTGAATAGCCTGCCCAGCCCTTTTTCATTTATTTTCTGGATCAAGCTTACAGTGCTGCTTGAAAGTTTGTGAACCCTTCAGAATTTTCTATATTTCTGCATAAATATGACCTAAAACATTATCAGATTTTCACACGAGACATAAACGTAGACAAAGTCACCCAGTTAAACAAATGAGATAAAAAATATCATACTTGGTCATGTTATTTATTGAGGGAAATGATCCAATGTTACATATCTGTCAGTGGCGAAAGTATGTGAACCTCTAGGATTAGCGGTTTAATTTGAAGGTGAAATTAGAGTCAGGTGTTTTCAATCAATGGGATGATGATCAGGTGTGAGTGAGGACCCTGTTTTATTGAAAGAACAGGGATCTGCACAACGCATGTATGTGGAAGTGTATCATGGCACAAAACAAGGAGATTTCAGAGGACCTCAGAAAAAGTGTTATTGATGTTCATCAGGCTGGAAAAGGTTACAAAACCATCTCTAAAGAGTTTGGACTTTTACAAATCACAGTCACAGACAGATGTATGAAATTCACGACCATTATTACCCTTCCTAGGAGTGGTCAACCAACAAAGATCACTCCAAGAGGAAGACGTGTAATAGTAATAGTCTGTGAGGTCACAGAGGAACTCAGGGTAACTTGTAATCAACTAAAGGCCTCTCTCACTTTGGCTAATATTAATGTTCATGAGTCCACCATCAGGAGAACACTGAAGATAAATGGTGCGCATGGCAGGGTTGCAAAGAGAAAAGCCACATCAAAGAATAGCCAAGTCAAAGTACCTGAAGCAAGCAGTTGTGAGGAAACCCACCAGCATCCCAGAGTTGAACTTGTTCTGTTCTGAGGAAAGGGTTAAAATTCCCCGAAGCTGATGTGCAGGACTGATCAACAATTACAGCAAATATTCAGTTACAGTTATTGCTATACAAGGGGGTCACACCTCATGCTGAAAGCCAAGGTTCACATACTTTTACCTCTCACAGATATGTAATATTAGATCATTGTGCTCAATAAATATGTGAGCAAGTATAATATTTTTGTCTGATTTGTTTAACTGGGATCTCTTTATCAACTTTTAGGACTTGTGTACAAAATCTGATGATGTTTAAGTCATATTTATGCAGAAATGTCAAAAAATTCTCAAGGGCTCACAAACTTTCAAGCACCACTGTATGTGTGTGTGTGTGTGTGTGTGTGTGTATATATATATATATATATATATATATATTTATTTATTTTTTTTTTCTTGAAAATATGGCTTCCTCCTGTAAATACTTTGTGATTGTTGTCCAGGTCAGTAGGTTTAGGGCGTGTTGAATCAGGCTGTTTGTGGTTTTTATAGTATTGGTAAATATGTTTCTCTTTCTTTTTTTCTTTTTAGGCTGTGGGTTTTGTTTAATATTTTGACCTGTCCAACCAGAAACAATTTGATGATGATGATAATAATAATAATAATAATAATAATAATAATAATAATAATAATAATAATAATAATAATAATAATAATAATAATAATAATAATCTGATAATACCACATACCACAGATGCGGTAAATGATCATATCTTGCAGTGGTTTTTTTTATACAATCACAATTTCCAGTCATACTTTCCGCTAGCGTCCCAGCCCTAGCCCAAAGTGTAACGCTGTAGTTGTTTTAAGTTTCCATATCAACTGCTAAATGCCACTTTCATAACAACTACATTTCCTGAGAGCATCTCAGAAAATGCAACTTTAACATCAAACGTAAAATGAATGCAGCTTCACCAAGATTCATCAAGCACCAACAGATTTAGCATTGTGTGCTGAGGTCAGATGTGTGAAGAGGCAAAAATGTTTAAAAATGGGGGACAGCGTACAAGTAAAAGCCTCCAAACCTACTGTAAAGCCTCATCTGGAGGTGCATCATTGACGTTTTGTGCCACTTGATTCAAGGTGCTCTAGTGAGAGTGATGACAGCATGAAGTACCAGCTCAAAACTTGGTTGCCTCTACCATGAGGTTCAGAGCATTCAACAGAACATTGAGCCAAACCTAGATGTAAATCAACAGATAAACGGCAAAACTAGACAATGTATCTGCATTTTGTAGCAGAAAATATCTCTTATTGCACGTGTTATGCTTTTTTCACATTAACATGTGCGCATTTTCATGAGAGGTGCCAATAATTCTGGAGGGAAACAACAACAATATGTGTGTCTGAGGGCACATATAACAAAACCCAACGTTGTTATTGTAGAAGGACAAATTTCCCAAAAGCATCAAGGTCAAGATCAGTTTAACTGTTAGAGATGGTGTGAAAGTGAAGCTGCTGTGTGTGTTTGTGAATGTGTGTGTGTTTGTGTGTGTGTTTGTGTGTGTGTGTGTGTGTGTGTGTGTGTAAGCTGTGAATTTCTTATGAAACAGGATTTCTAAGCAGTGGCTGATACAGTCTTCATTTCAGAGAAACAGAGAAAGTGATGAATTGGAGAGTAGGGGATCTTTGCCCTTGTTGCTTCTACTGAAACTTTCCTCCACACCAAATACATTTTCCTCTCTCTCTCTCTAAAAAAAAGAAAGAAAGAAAGAAAGAAATAATCTGCACACTGACATCAGTCATTTGTTTAAACTTCGCTTTAAGGGCCAGAGCACAGTGGACAGAATAATGCAGAGGCTTTAAAATGCATTAATATTCCACACTTTATAAGCAGCAGGTCTGTTTCAGCTGAACTGTATCTAGTAGAATATCGGTCTATTTCTCAAGACAAAGGCGTCCACTGAAAATCTATTTTGTTCATCTGCCCTCCAGAATTGTCCCTAATAAATCGGTGATGTTCAGCTCTAGCAAGTGTGTGACACGGAGGGCTTTTTCACTTCACCCTTGTGTTCATGAAATGTCACAGAAACAGAGCATTATTATTTCAGATTATGGGAACGTGAAGGAATGGGGTTAGCACTACAGGGTGCATTATTCATTTAAGGTTATCCGTATTTGCGCATTCCAGTAAGCCTGCCAAAAAATGTTGTGTGCTGATTCACTGCTGTGGCCATTTTTACGGTTCGGTTTCATGGTAATCGGAAACCTTCCTATGCTTCAGGTTTCGTGAAAATGACATGTCACCTTGACCTTAACCAGTATGCTGTTAAACTTTAGAACCCTTAAGGTCAAATCTTACAACAAAGTGTTTCAATATGAGACATGGTACCGAGTAGAACCTTTTAGGAAGTAAACGATCCTAAATTATCGAACAACCTGATCTTTTGAAGATCTTTTGAAGAATCCTCATTCATCATGGGTTACCATTTAACATTTACAATGCTACTTAGGATCTCAGCCATTATTGAGTGAATTTATTTATATATATATATATATACACACACACACACACACACACACACATACACTTCACTCACTAATGAACCAAATCAGGTACCAAATCCATCATTAAGAGAGTCCTACATCACCATGGCCTGAACGTCTGTCAGCCCACGAAGTTGGAAGCACACAATTCTCTAGAATGTCTTTGCATGCTGCTGCATTAAGATCTCTTTTCACTGGAACTAACGCACCAAAACATGTTCCAGTATGACAATTCCCCCATGCCCAATGTGAGCTCCATGAAGACATGGCTTGCCAAAATTGAAAAGGAAGAACTCGAGTGTCTTGCACAGAGCCCTGACCGTGACTCCACTGAACACCTTTGGGATGAACTCCAGACCTCCTCATCCAACATCAGTGCCTGAACTCACTAATGCTCTGGTGGCTGACAAATCTTGTGGAGCACAAATCCCCACAGCCACGCTCCAAAATAGTGGAAAGCCTTCCAGGAAGGAGGTTATTATAACAGTAAATGGGGATTAAATCTGGAAAGGAATGTTCAACACGCATATATGGGTGTGATGGCCGGCTAGTGATGGCCTCTAGAGACGTATGGTAACATGAAATGTGTGGGGTTTTAGCCTAGGTAAATGTTAGGCCTCAACTATGTGCTACAAATCTTTACTTTTCAAATAAATCCCTTAAAGATTTGGTTTTTTGAGAGAGAGAGAGAGAGAGAGAGAGAGAGAGAGAGAGAGAGAGAGAAAGAGAATATCCAATGTAATGCTCGCGCTACCGTTTAACAGCAATCTATAAAGGTATTTGGGATCTCAGGGAATTTTTGAGGTCATCATTCTTGACATGAAATATGTCATAAACTCTGTGGTGAATGGACTGTCCAACTCGTTATTTCTGCTGTTATTTCATTTTTCCACAGAGTTAGCATGCAAATGAACACGGCGCTTGTGTAACTACGTTTGTAATCGTGATTTATCTTCTTCAACATGAATGGAAATTCTCATGTGGTGTTTCCTTTTTTTTTTTCTTTTTCTGTCCCATCCCCCGGAACTGCCCCGGACGGTGCAGGAAAAAGAAAGTTATTTTTAGATGCTGACGGAAGACAGCAACTAAGCAGAAGAAATTCTGAAGTTCCCCTGTTAAAGGATTGAGTGGATTTCGTGTGGTAATCACTAAAGTGTACGTCTTGTGGCACATTTAAAAGTTTCTCTTTATTTATGATTCTCCATATTGTGGCTTGCTGGAAAAAATGTCATGTTTTAATACAGTCTTAATGCAATTCTGTCGTTACTGTGGGCCGAAAAACCCTGATTAGAAGTGGATTTTCTGTTTAATGGTGCGTCCTTTGAAATACTTCAATAATTTCGTCATCACACTGGCAATGTATGACAATGTTTTTTGTTATGCAATACGTGATAGACACATTAACGACACAATTCCTACAAATTCCTAACATTGTACTTACTTTCATTATATGACCACTAAGTACCACCTTTTCCCCAGCTCTGGGTGCATCCCCAACCAATTACACTATTCTTCCATTACTGCAGGGAAAATCTTATGTTTCACAACCGATACAAAATGCAACAGGAACACATTCAGACACCCCATATAATCTAAGCCTAACAATAATCCGATTATTTCATTCCTTTATTTTTAAACAAATGCGAAAATTGTTATTTAACAAACAAAAAAAAGACATTATCATCGATGTGGTGAAGTTGTTGTTTGTGCAGAGATGTATATTAACATTTACGGAAGGAGTCTCCAGTGTCAGCACGTTGTAGCAGTTCCCATGAGCTGTAACTTTGGGTTTTCGCCACGGCAACGTCTACAGTACAGAGACGTTCACGTTCTGTGCGCTCCGAATGGTGTTCGTCGTTAACGTTCATATTGCCTCCACTGTCACACATTACTCCGATCATTTTGGAAAGTTCATTTTTAGATGACACACTCAGAAAATTTGTGGCTTTACAGGAAGCCGGCTATCAGCTTCACAAAATCAGAGGGAGATGGTGTGAAGTTGAAAGTCCTGTGTACACTGAACATTTTAGATTTTACAAGAATCATGATCATAATCCATAGCAGGAGTCAGAGTACCGTTAGGAAGTGAAAAATGTGAAGGCGTGAAACATAAGTGTGAATGTTTGTTAATTCTCATAACTTGTGATGAGCGTGGTTTTTCTCTTCTATCCTGGTACTGACCTTCTCCTCCTTAGAAAGTCCTTCTACTCTAATCCATAATGACCCATTATTCTAAAATTTCCGTTGTGAATAAAGTTTTGTTAATTCTGATCAGACAGTTCTGCTTCTGCCTTGCGTCTACAGGTGTATCTGCTGTGTTTATATCTAAAAAAAAAATTCAATAAAATTCAGTCTCTGAACAATGCATGTAATAATTGATAATGTGTCATATGATCATGATCTCGAGGTACACTATACAGACAACTGACCAATCACTGTGTTAAAACTTCTAGAGATGAGAGACAATTCTAGACAATCGTTTGCTTCCAACGTTGTGGCAGCAGATTGGGGAAGAGACACGTATGGGGGTGATGGTCAAGTGTCTACATACTTTTGGCCATATAGTGTAAGGTTGTACAAAGTGAAGCTGGAGTAGGGAGTGCGAAAAAAAAACAAAAAAACAAGAAGGCAAACAGTGAAGAACAGAGCCAATGCAGGTTCCAGAGTCAAGTCTGAGAAGGAGAAGGAGAAGGGACAGGTACTGGATAAACAGAGAAGGAGAAGAAGAAGGGACAGGTACTGGATAAACAGAGAAGGAGAAGAAGAAGGGACAGGTACTGGATAAACAGAGAAGGAGAAAGAGAAAGGGACAGGTACTGGATAAACAGAGAAGGAGAAGAAGAAGGGACAGGTACTGGACAAACAGAGAAGGAGAGAGAGAAAGGGACAGGTACTGGACAAACAGAGAAGGAGAAAGAGAAAGGGACAGGTACTGGACAAACAGAGAAGGAGAGAGAGAAAGGGACAGGTACTGGACAAACAGAGAAGGAGAGAGAGAAAGGGACAGGTACTGGACAAACAGAGAAGGAGAGAGAGAAAGGGACAGGTACTGGATAAACAGAGAAGGAGAAGAAGAAGGGACAGGTACTGGACAAACAGAGAAGGAGAGAGAGAAAGGGACAGGTACTGGATAAACAGAAGGAGAAAGAGAAAGGGACAGGTACTGGACAAACAGAAGGAGAAAGAGAAAGGGACAGGTACTGGACAAACAGAGAAGGAGAAGGAGAAGGGACAGGTACTGGACAAACAGAGAAGGAGAAGGAGAGGGGACAGGTACTGGACAAACAGAGAAGGAGAGAGAGAGAAAGGGACAGGTATTGGACAAACAGAGAAGGAGAAGAAGAAGGGACAGGTACTGGACAAACAGAGAAGGAGAAAGAGAAAAGGGACAGGTACTGGACAAACAGAAGGGAGAGAAAGAGGGGGGGGGGGGGGGGGTGGGGGGTGGGTGGTTTTTTTTTTTTTTTTTTTGGCATTTCTTTTTTTTTTTATATAAGTGTGTCTCTAGAATGTTTTTAGAAAAAAAAAAAAAAAAAAAAAAAAAAAAAAAAAAAAAAAAAAAAAAAAAAAAATAAAAAAAAAAAAAAAAAATAAAAAAAAAAAAAAAAAAAAAAAAAAAAAAAAAGAATGTGCCTCACCCAAAAACAAAATTCTTCAGAGCATGAACGTTACTACTGGGGATGCAACTAGAGACCATCACCATGACTGAATCAGAGCCTGGACAGGTCAGTACTCAGTACTGCATGCAGCAGACCTTCTGATCAGTAGCCTCGATATATTGACTGATAATTTGGTATGTTCTCTACCCAACTCTGGGATCTTCCAGGATGAGATGTATTTCTACCAAGATCACTTTATCTACTAAAGCCTTCATCTACTTAGCCTTCAACTAATTATCTTGTTGCACCAACCGGGGGTGAATACTTTTCTAACAATATTGACTTTTCCTGTCATTTCAATAAATACGGGACACTTCGTGTAGATTCTGGACACGTAACCTCAATTAAGCTCAATACTATAGCACTAGAAAATGTGTGTGAGGGGGTGTGTGTGTGTGGTGGTGGTGGGGGGGGGTCTCTACAAGGCAGTGATATATATTCATGTATTAGTGGTGGAGAGAATAATCACATTTGGGGAAAAATGAGGTGTAAATTCTGTAAAAACTACTCGGACTGAGTCAGAGTAGCCCCTACTTCCCAACCCAGCCAGTGGAACTACCTTCTAGACAGAGGGGTAAAAAAAAAAAAAAAAAAAAAAAAGGAAAGAAAGAAGAAAATTATGAGGGTGGTTTTTTCCCCCCTTTTAAATCATAGTGATTACTAATCACAAAAAAAAAAAAAAAAAAAAAAGTGGGTTGTGTAATTTTCTTTCGAGGTGGTAGCCTATATAAATTACTCGGAAATTACTGAAAGAGCAAAGACTCACAGAGCTCAGAGCAATCAACAAGTCGACCCTCCCTGACACCAGCACCCCGACCATGCCCTCTCTCCTGCACTGTGAGTACCGGCTTCTGAGTGCCTCCTCCTCCTCCTCCTCCTCTTCCTCCTCCTCCTCCTGGAGCTCTCTCTCACACACTCCTCTCTGTCTGTCTCTGCAGATCCGGGCTTGCTCCTGCTCGCACTGCTCCCCCTGGCCTCGCTCGGACTCTACAGCGGAGACACGGATTTCTACGAAACATCTGGAGGCGAGCTGCAGAACGATGCGCTCGCGCCAGACCACAAGTGGCTTTCCATCGCCAGACAGATGCGGAAAGACATCGCGAGCGTCGGGGAGCAGGTAACGCGCACTTACACTTTCATAGATCATACGACTGAAGAGAATGTGATGTGTTTGATCGGTGTGAATTCCTCAACTGACTCCGGATATTTGAACTCCAGTTTCAACGGGACTTCCCAGAAAGCGAATTCACCAAAGTGAAGATTGATACTCCGCTCCTGAGCTCCACAGACGGGTGTCTGCCCTCCGACTTCAGCCCGGTAAGTCCGAGAACACCACTGATCTACAACAAGCAACAGGGTAGCATCCCGTTATTATGAAAATAAACCTCGTTATTCAGTCGTTAAGAGAAAAGCGCGTTGGTCCTGCGAGATAACATCTCGTTATTACGAGAAAGAAAAGATGGAATATTGAGTCTAGAGAAAGGTGTCTTCTTACTACAATAAAACATCTCGGTATTACGAAGGGGAACAAAAACATTTTCTTACTCCAAGAAAACATCTCGTTATTACAAGAAAACATCTGGTTACTCCAAGAAAATATATCATTATTAGAAGAAAAAAATCTCGATATTGCAAGAAAACATCTGGTTACAACAAAAAACATCTGGTTACTACAAGAAAACATCTCGTTATTACAAGAAAACATCTGGTTACTTCAAGAAAACATCTGGTTACTTCAAGAAAACATACTATTAGAAGAAAACATTTGGTTACTACAAGAAAACATCTGGTTACTTCAAGAAAACATCTGGTTACTATAAGAAAATATCTCGTTATTACAAGAAAACATCTGTTTATTGTGAAAATAAATCTGGTTACTATGTGACAACATTCGGTCGTTAAGAGAAAGGCCCGTTGTTACTACAAGAAAACATTCATTATTAAGAGAAAAGTGTTGTTACTGAAAAAAAATCTCATTATCATAAAAGCATCTTATTACTGTCAGATAAATATGTCAGAAAAACAACAAATCTCCTTTTAAATCCTTTTCACCAAAAAGCCAACGATTAACATTAAAGAACTTCTGTCCTTATAGTAGCGTATGAACACGTGCATGAATGTTAACCTGTTACAACGCGTTTATAAGGCATCATAGCGCTAGACATTATTATATCTCTACATGAAAAGGCATTATTACAGTTTATATCACTGTTTATAGTAATAGTGTTACGGTTAGATTATGTGGAGCTGTAGACGCGCTCACAAGTTCTCGATCATCTCTCTGATGTTCTACCTTTCTGAAAGACAAAATGGCCTCAAGGTCCTCTAAATACAGATGCTTGTGTTTCGTTTAGCTTTTCTTATTGATGTTATAAGATCTTATGAGCACTACTTATATGATGTTAACAATTCATATTGCGTAATAAAGTTAGCTAGCTTGAGCTAACGATGTAATGCGTTTTCCTAAACAATTGAAATCTTGTGTCGAATTCCTTGAGCGTATTCTAACGTGATATGAACGTGTTCGTAGTTCATTACTGTACCATAACCTTCACAGGAAGTGACTAGAATTAGTCCAGTTTTACTTCATGATTGGTTTAAAGCACAGACGCAAACGTTGATCAGACTTCGATACATATTTTCTCGTATGGGTGTGTTCAGTGAAAGCCCTGTCTTACATGGTGTGTGTGTGTTTGTTTACAGCAAAAATGTCTGCACCGGATCTACCATGGTTTGCGGGTGTACCAAGCTTACCTGCCCTATATAGAGAGAGAGAACCAGATAGCAGCTCGCATTGTGGATGTTAAAGTCGGGACCACCAGGCTGTTACATTTAATCAAAGAAACAGTAAAAGTAAGTGATTACAAAACACACACACACACACACACACACACACACACACACTGAGAAAAGAAAGTACAAAACTACTTCTCAGGTACAAGAACAAAAAATCCCTTTTTACATTGTGACGGATGCCATTTTGTGTCCCACTGATATATACACCAATCAGCCATACCATTAAAACCACCTGCCTAATAGTGTGTAGGTCGTCCTTGTGTCACCAAAACAGCTCTGACCCGTCGAAGCATGGACTCCACAAGACCTCTGAAGGTGTGCTGCGGTATCTGGCACCAAGACTTCAGCAGCAGATCCTTTAAGTCCTGAGGTTATGGATCGGACTTGTTCGTCCGGCACGTCCCACACACGCTCGATCGGATTGAGATCTGGGGAATTAGGAGGCCGAGTCGACACCTTGAACTCTTCGTCATGTTCCTCAAAGCGTTCCTGAAGGGTTTTTACAGTGTCAGGACGCATTATCCTGCAGAAAGGCCGCTGCTATTAGGGAATACCTTTAACCTGAAGGGGCGTACTTGGTCTGCAACAATGTTTAGTCAAAGTAACATCCACATGGATGTCACAAGGCCATTTTAATAGGTACTATCGCATACCACACAAGACCTGCAGTTTTGGAGATGCTCCGACCCGATCATCTAACCATCAAAATTTGAGCCTTGTTAAAGTCACTCGGATTCTTACACTTGCCCATTTTTCCTGCTTCCAACACGTTAACTTAAAGAACTGACTGTTCACATGCTGCCTAATATATCCCACCCCCCGAGGTGCCACTCTAACGAGATAATCCACGTTATTCATGTCACCTGACAGTGGTTTTAATCTTAAGGCTGATCGGTGTGTGTTTTTTTTATATATATATACATATATATATATATATATATATATAAAAAAAAAAAAAAAAAAAAGATTCACACACTATGGACAATTTGGAAATGCAAATCAGGCTACATCACATGCCTTTGAACTGAGTATCTGGAGGAAACCCCCGGGGGAGCACCGGGAGAACATGCAAACTGCACGCACACATGGAAGAGGCGGGATTCAAACCCCAAAGACACGAGGCAAACGTGCTAACCATTACGCCACCATGTACACCATAAAAGTCTTCTTGTTTATTGCACGTTTGTTAATTCTGTGCTAAAAAAAAAAAACAAACAACCCTCAAACTCGTTTAAGAACAAAACAAAGCCTGAACTAAAAGCGTCACCCGTGCTTCCCATCATCAGTCGAACGAGTTCTAGTTTCTCATTAATGATCAAAAACACAAAGTGCTCCAAGACTAAACTCCCTCCACTCGTCATTATTATTATTATTATTATTATTATTACTACCTCATACGGATTTGCTTATTACACAATGTGATGCAAACGGTGAACTTTATCTCGCTAACGTTCTTTGCATTTGTACCTGCAGGTAAACGATGAAGTTCGTCCGACCTCCTTACCTGATGCTTCAGTGTGGACACGGAGACGAAACATACACTTAATTCTGTCCAACTTCGCAGACTTCATGACTGATACCAGCAGGGCGATCAATTACATGAAGAGTAAGAAATTAATGCAACACATGGCGAAGGAAAACGGGTGGCTCTCCAAACACGAGCGATGAATTGTGTGTCTATTTTATTTATCTAGTTACATATTTATTTATTTATCAATCTATTTATTGCAGGTATTTAAAAAAAAAAAGTTTAATATTTAAAATGTTAGAAATATAATGTTCAGAAGTGAAGGGGATTAATACGGAGAGTGAAATTTATTGGAAATTTGTATTTTGGAAAGCAATTGAACGGAAGATAACGGATGGTGATGAAAGCAATAGTTCGAGTTACATTAACTCCACTTGTATGTGTTATATTAACACGCAACTGTTTTGGAGATAAATAAAGCTTTCTGAAATGAAATATCTGCCATTTCGTCATTTATTTGCTGATGTAAATACTGAAAAAATTCATTTGAACAAAAAAAAATAAAAATATGAACGTAGGGAATAACTTTGATACGACAAAAAAAACCCAAAAACCCACTTTAAATCACATGAAATATGTCCAGACACATAAGAACACGACGATCCCGAACAGCGAGATGGAGAAGAAGGAAAACTGAAACGGTGCTGAAACTTCAAGGACACGTGCAAGGCATAGAGTTCCTTCTAAGATGACGAATGAACACCTCGGATGTTTATTATAGGATGTAACGATGGGTTGGTCTTCTGCAGGAGCGCTTCTTCCTCACTCCTTCATCCCCAAAGCAAACTGGTGAAACATACAAAAAAAAAAAAAGTAGTTAATTATCATCAGGACAGCGCGAAAGAAGACACACAGCCTTGAAGAACATGAACACACTGCTAAAACACGAGACACAAGAGAGATGCTGAATTCTCAGTTCTGGCCAGAAGGTGTTGAGTCATTTTCGATAGCAGCAGCTCGGACAGTCGTTCGGACCTTCCTGGCGAATCAGAGGTCAGGCCCACCGGAGCACAGCGAGGGAGCTGGCATACGACCCAGCACTTCAGACAGACAAGAGCAGACAGGTCTGACTCGGTTAAAAAACCAATCAAAACTTCCAGTTCAGCTGTGTGTGTGTGTGTGTGTGTGTGTGTGTGTGTGTTGTTAGGGGGGGGATTGACGTTTCTCCTAATGGTGATCTCCCATCATTGATAAAAGGTTAGCCGCACTTTGGCACTTAATAATCGTGTGATGAATCAGTAGTGTTAAAGTTTCAGTATTTTAAGTGACGTACAGTACCGTGCAAACATCTTAAGCACTATTTTTTTTTTTTTTTGCCCAAACGTTCTTAGATTTGTATTTGATGACTTCTACATCATCGAGAAAAATGTTTGCGTGTCAGTATATTATAAGAAAGCGGTCTATTAAGTGGTAAGAGACGCTTTTCAGACAAAAACACAAAGGAACGCTGCTGGGTTTCGCTGCAAAAATTAGACACGAGTGCGACAGTCAAAGTCTCCAGAAGAACCGTGTCTGGTTCTCCACCACGCTCAACAAACCTTACCTTACTGTACTCGTTTCCTTATAAAACTTTACTAATTCTACCTCAGACTTTGTGCTTTGCGTTTTAAGCAAAGAATCATCACACCAAATATCACCTTTGTTTCATTTATTACGGTTTACTGCTCGTTACAGTATTTATTTATTAAATGGAGAAACATTTAATTTCATTATTCTTGAAGGCATCTTTCCTTTACAGCAGTTCTTGGCATGTACCACACCACTGTAGGCACATATTCTGTACTCTGGATCAATTACATGAACATCCTCGCATGACATTCTTCAAATAAATCAAGCGTAAAAAAAAAAAAAAAGGTTTTAACCGGAGAATTTGCTGTTCTCCAAACAAACTCGGATGAACTGATATCTACCACGTTCTATATTATCTCGGCGTATGCAACACAATCGTATGTAGAACACATCGAGCTCAGTCGAACGCACACTTCTGACCTGTGTGACTGACGCTGTATCCGGAAGAGAAGTCAAATCTCTACACACACTATGGGATGCAAATTTGAACTTGAGAGTTTAACAAAAAATGCTAAATATTTGCAGACAAAACGAGGACTTTTTATAACCTGTAGACACGCCGGATCAGTCGAACGCACAGTTTGGGCTGTCCCTGTACGACTACTGGAAAATACACCGTCCGAATTTGATTATGGTGGTTTTCTCGTATTAATAAACCCTGTACAGAAAAGATTATGACTAATCAAATCGCCCAATTTAACGCCTGTAAATCCCATTCAGCGGGGATAAAAATCTTCTGATATCATCTTTCCACCCCCGCCGGGTCTACCGAGTATCTGCTGAAACCAAATACTGACACCAGCTATCCGACCGCACGCAGCATTTGCATAAACCTACCAGCGCTCGTACCGTCCACTGTTCGTCTACAACGCTTATGATCAGAAGTCGCCGTGTACGACGTTAATCTACTGATTACGGCTCGAGATCATCAAAAACTAAACTAAACAAACACTAGTGAGAGTTCGCGTTACAGTTGGGGATTTTGAATCATTTTTATTAAAAATGTTTTCATTTAAATAAAAATAATCGAGTCATCGGTTATTATTTAAAATATTTCAAACAAACGGCAGTTTTGGTGCTCGTCTAAAATGATTTTTGGCTTTTTAATCACGGAAGGAAAACAATTATAGTTGAACACTAATCAGCAAAAAAATTAAGCAGATGACTGAACCGAGTACCGTAATTT
Source organism: Ameiurus melas (assembly GCA_012411365.1). NCBI lineage: Eukaryota > Metazoa > Chordata > Actinopteri > Siluriformes > Ictaluridae > Ameiurus > Ameiurus melas. The sequence continues at coordinate 9,613,774 of CM022774.1, forward strand.
CCGGACTATACGCTGCTACTTTTTTCCACACGCTTTGAACACTGCGGCTTCAACAATGATGTGGCTAATTTATGGATTATTACGGGCTAACGAGTTTCATGCCACCAAAACATTTAGCCTCGTCACATCGGACAAATGAAATGACCCAACAGGTCACAGTGGACCAATGAAACTGTTCGAATTAAATCTAACGCGCTCACACTACATTCTTCAGATCAGTCTTTCTGCGCTTCATGCACACCCCCTCATCAGGGAAAACACACGAAGAAATGCAGATTGGTGACGTCATGTCTCCGCCCCGTCTTGTCATGTGTTGTCGAGTCACGTGTGTTTTGGTGTTGCTCACAGCTGTTAGCAGTTCGGGCTAATAAGGCTGGTGTGTATATATACACCGGGAACCATGACACACAAAACGCAGGTAATTAGACAGCGAATATAGTTAGAGTCTTTGTTCATGCCATGTGTCTTAGTTCTTGTTCATGTCTGAGTTCAAGTCAAGGCTAGTTAGCTTATAGTTAATGTTCAGGTTAGTTGGTTTTGTTAGCTTAGTTCATTGAGTTGGTCATGTTTTGTTTCTTGTATCTCGAGTCTGCTCTCCTCTGTTTCAATAAAAGCTCTCGTCCTAACTGCACTTGCATTCGTCCTGCTTCGTTTACGTCACGAATCGTGACCGTTACAACGTGGACACCTGCGGCTTATAGACAAGTGCGGCCTATATATGTACAAAATCGTTTTTCTTTTTAAAATTAGCGGGTGCGGCTTATATTCAGGTGCGCTCAATAGTCCGAAAATTACGGTAAAGAGTCAAGTAAAGCACATTTCAAGCGTTATATTAATGAAGAAGAAAAAAAAAATACGTGAGCACAACACTAGCAGTAGCTCCATACCGTGCTTTTAAATCTTACACAACAGAAGGAGAAAGTTTTGTTTAAAGAAGGAAAATAAAACATGAGCCACCATCATCATTAGTCTTAAATATTACTGGTTTTATTTAGCCGTGATGCTGATCGGACGTTACCTATCTATCTATTTACCTATTTGTTTATCCAATCTTAATTCACCTAGATTCTTCAGTTAAACTCCTTTAAACACACAGTAAAGCCACGTTACAAATGGCTTCTTGTTCACGCCATATGTTCTCACTACATAGGGTATAAGCCCTCAGCAAGCCCACTGATCTGACAATCAGAATTTCAGACACTGAAAAGCAACTACTTCAAGGAGTACCTATTAGCAAGTAAACGTCAGAAACTGAAGCATTGCACCATGGGAGATCACTTAACATTTCAAAAATATATTGTGTTTTAATTGAAAACTGAATGCAGTTTGAAGTTTAGGTTTTTTTTTTAAAGTGGATTTTATTCATATGTCCTTTCCCTTACAAGCTATAAATCACACCCCTCTGTGTGAGGAGACTCTTCTAGAACAATCCGAGGCCGGTACGAGAACCGGTCCGGGTTTAGTTTTGTGAACCGTACTGCGGACTCGATCAGACGAGTTCCCAGTTGTTCAGGTGAAGAGACCGGGTCACTCGAGGGCACAAGCTGTAGTACCTTAGCACTGTGGGTTCTGGCATCCCAGGATCTGCTCCGCGCTTGAACCCTGCACGAGAGGACGAAAAAGAAGTACACGTGAATGAAACGTGTCAGAAAGTGTGTTGCAGAAGCGTCGTAAGCGCTGAAACCTAGTTTGCAGAAGTAAAACTTGCTGTCATTGTAAACGATGCACATCATTTCGCTCACTAACACTTTGTCTGGGAGGGAGCTTCTAGGAAAACTGCAACAGATAAGAGCAGTTGTGAAACACGCACGCTTAAGATTAATGACTGAAAAAAAAACTATTAGAGATAACAGCCACATACACTTCCTTTTTTTTTTTTGGGGGGGTTATATTTTTTTTGTCGGTCTGTTAAAATGAACGCATTTTAAATATTTTAATCCAACCTAGCGACTTAAATGTTTAATATTAAATGCTGTTTTATCGTCTTGAGAATTTCCCGTTTTTAATGAGTCTTTTATTGGTCACATGTACATTACAGCACAGTGAAATTCGCATACCCCAGCATGTTAGGGGTTAGGGTCAGAGCGCAGCCATGATACAGCGCCCCTGGAGCAGAGAGGGTTAAGGGCCTTGCTCAAGGGCAGCTTGGCAGTGCTCGGGCTTGAACCCCCGACCTTCCGATTAGTAACCCAGAGCCTTAACCTTCAAGCCACCACTACCCCCTGTGTGGTGTTTAGTCCGAACGAATCGAACTCTGGGTCTCACCAGTCACACCCGCTGATGACCAAGCTGATGACCAAGCTGATGACCAAGCTGATGACCAAGCGACTGCTCCGAGAGCATGTCTAGTTTGAGAGAGTGATTCAATTCTGAATCATCCTGACGACAGGAAATGGTCACACATTACATGTCTTATAGGTTGCAACATTTTAGACCAATATATAATGAGCTGAGGCAAAAGAGCAGAGAACTGTAACGCTGCGGAAAGGCCGTGTGCTCCGGAGATACACAAAAATAGAAAACGAACGCTGGATGTAATACACAAAACGTTTTGAAGCTAGTTCGTCACAGCGTCGTCTACCGATTTATTTAACAACGACCGCATGTTCTCCACGCTCGGGATTTATTACAGCGCTCGGTAAAGGTTGGTTTATGTTTCTCCGTTGCTGTATTTCTGACCGATACAGGAAAGAGATTTAAAAGGATGTTAGAAGTGCTACTGCCCTGCGATGGACTGGGACCCTGTCCAGGGTGTACCCCGCCTTGTGCCCGATGCTTCCTGGGATAGGCTCCAGGTTCCCCGCGACCCTGAAGCAGGAATAAGCGGTTGAAGATGGATGGATGGATGGATGGATTGATAGAAGTGCTACACACACCTCAGTCAACATGTTTTGCTTTTTGGATTGAATTATGGGCAGCGTGAACCGAATAACCAAACAGACCAAAAGTATTCATTACACTTTGACTTGGAAATAAATATAATAATGTATAAATAGAATTTAAAAAAAATAAATCGTAACAACTCATTCCACTTCCAAGGAAAAATACTTTTTTTTTTCTCCAACATTTCCCAAGTGTTCCATTTGTTATGGGATTAGATCGAATTTACCCCCCCTCACCCCCAATTCAGCACTGGTTTTGCGAACATTGGCCTGATAATCATGATCATCTCTAAATAATCCAATGATAACGTGGATTTGTTATTGGTTAATACTGCACCGGCATTCAAATAAAAGCCTCGAACAGGTTTACACACCCCCGTTAAACCTGCGACATTTTGTGATTTACAAAAATAGAAACCCAGACTAATCACGTCAGATCGTAGGGCTGGGTGTTGTGACCAATTGAGCGATTCTTTTTTATATGGTTTTGATTCGATTACGATTATTTAACAGTAGCTCATTTAAAACGTTATTTTTGCAGACACGGAATATCCATGTTTTAAGATAAGTGCTGGTGACTGAAACCCTCCTGCTTCTCTATATTACTGTCATACACATTTACATGGACAATTGAACACACCGTTACGTTTGATTTCTTTTTACTTTGAGTAACAAACATTGTAACAAGAAATCATAAGTATGTGTACGATGCACACAAGGAAAGCACGAACCGCACATTACTGTAAAACATAAAAAATAAATAAAAAACTTGAAAACTCACGAACAACTTAAAACTTGTTTAATGAACAAAAGGTTTTCAAAACGTGAACGACGGCGACGTGTTCAGGACGAGAGGCGAACTACAGATAATATCCACTTCCTCTCAAGTAAAGCACGCGCGTTACGGGTCGATTCGGGGATTTCCTGTTTTGATATCGTTTCGTTAAATTGAAGATCGATTCAAATCGAAGAACCGATATTTACTATGATACAGCTGTTGGTTGCTATGATACAGCAACCAACAGCTCATCACCCAAAGAACACCATTACCCACGGTGAAGCATGGTGGTGGCAGCATCATGCTATGGATCTGCTTCTCTCCAGCGAGGACTGGGGCTCTAGTCAAGATACAGGGCCTAATGAATAGCTCCAAACTCTGCAGGCCTCAGTTAGACAGCTGAAGAAAAACGTCACCTGACCTGGCATGACAACGACTGAAAGCACAAACCCAAACCAACGAACTCAGAAAAGATGATCAGCGTTTTGGAAAGGCCCAATCAGAGACCAGATCTAAACCCTCTCAAAAACCCGTGGAAGGACTTGAGGGCTGCGTACAAGAGATCGCTTCGCTTTTTAGCATAGAAATGGAGCATGTTTGAAAAGAAGAGTGGAATAAAACTACAAAATTGAGTTGTGCCAAGTTGGAAGAGTCTTACCCAAAGTTAAAGAGTGTGTACACCTGTGTATAGGTTCTTTTTAGGGGGGTTTTCCCCCTAAAACATGTCTAGTTGTTTTCCATTTGAATTTTTTTCCATTTTTTTTTTACTTTTTACCAGACAAAGAATAAAAGAACAGACAGTCAGCAGGACACTACTGTGAGAAATTGAATAGTCTAGTGCTGCTGAAAGAGGAACAGCATTCGGAAGCAATAAAGGCCGATGTCGTGAAATTTACAAGTCACATTACTCTCAACAGTCAGTCAGAAAGCATTTTAAACAGAACACCGGCAGCGCTGACGTGCGACGCTGCCCCGGTATCCGGATGTTTTTCCTCGAAAAAAGGAACAAAAAAACTCTTTTTTTAAAACAACTAAACTGCATAAAGCAACTCATCCGAGAAGTGACTCGGATGTTCGTAGAATATTGTTATTGCAATATTTTGTACATGTGTAAGGGGAACTCATCGCTGATTCAGAAAATAAAGCAAAAATGTGATGACCAGCCATTCCGGTAAAAAAAAAAAAAAACTGCGGTGTCACTGTCGGAAACCGGGTTTATCTCCCGGTCGGCACTGGGATCTGAAATTTAAAAAAAAATTGAATTGTGCTGTTTGGTGGGCTTCATTTTCTTTCAATATGTTGCACGGCAAAATGACTGCAATATGATCGTCCGTTTTTATACACACACGTGTGCCATCGTTATACAAGCTAATGACTACACCTTGGATTGAGGCGACGTCTACATTAATCTGGGTAAATTTGAAAACGCATCGTTTCCTCCAGGTTTTGGTTTCCCCTCCACAACGAGAAGGCATTTCTGTCCAGTGAAAAGTGAGCTGTTTGAAATCGCTCTACCGAGTCGATAAACTGGAAACCCGCCGTTTTCGCGTTGTAGTGTGGACGGAGAAAACGCAGATATTCAAAAACACCGACACGTTTCTAGTCAGGTGACCCATTCGACCCGACACAAACGAGACGGTGGACGACGTCGTGCTGCAGCTGTTGTGCCCGTTATCCAGATCGATATTCCCGACAGAAACGCCGCAGGCCAAACCTCTACAGAAGTCTACACTCAGGCTGATATGATATTCTGCTCATATCGCCCACCCCTAGAAGAAATGGGTCAAATAAATAATAAAATCTAAAAGTATTAAGCTGTAACTCAGAGAATCTAATCCTGCCCAGATTAGGGTTAGGATTCATTTCACCAGTTAGATTATAGCTGTGAACTTGGTCAGAACTATTACACGGTGCGTCAGCATGAAATAAACTCTCTCCTATAGCGTATCGCTCATCACAGCATGGAAGAAACTCTCGAAAATGGTTATAAAAACGAGAGTACAGGGTTCTCAAGAGGAAATCTAAATATAACTCAATCTCTCCATCCCAGGAGATGATAAATCCTGTATTTCACAGTCACGTAAAAAGTGACTGGGGACTACGAGGGTAAGCGAGATGACGTAACGGACTGGTTGGATTTTCCACCACATATAAACAGAGATGTTAGGAAACACAGGATGAATCACAACGTCTCCACATCCAATGATCTGCGACACACAGCCATATGATCCACAAGTGACTATTATTGTTATTCCCTTCTAATATTATTATTATTATTATTATTAATTAGTAAGTATAGTTACAGTCTAACTACTGGTTTTATTTAATATAATTAGGAAAAGTGCTGTTAATAGAGAATACACCTTCATAAGTCTCATCAGTACTTACTGGAGAACACGAACCAGCTCCATTATTATGGATTAATAAGGAATAAACGATGTTATTGGCATCATAATAATCACCGACAGGATGGTGTGATGTGTTAACACCCAAAAGTTGCTGGTTTTCCAATAACAGCAAGTGTTTTACTCCACTGAGATACAAGTGTAAGGATCTGGGCGACTTTCACAAGAGCCAGACTGTGACGGTTAGATGACTGGGTCAGACGGTATCCAAAAGTGCAGGTCTCATGAGATGTTCCTGGTATGCAGAGGTTAATACCTACTTAAAGTGGTCCAAAGAAGGATAACTGGTGAATCAGCGACAGGGTCATGGGCTCCCAAGTCTCACTGATGTGTGTGTGGAGTGAAGGCCAGCCCGTCTGGTCCGATCCCAAAGAAGAGCACAAACTGCAGAAAAAAGTGAATGCTGGCTCTGATAGAAAGATGTCAGAACACACAGTGCATCACAGCTGGCTGCGTATGGAGCTGTGTAGCTGCAGACCGGTCAGAGTGCCCATGCTGACTCCTGTCCACCACCAGATTCACCTACAACGGGCACGTGAGCATCAGAACTGGACCATGGAGCAATGGAAGAATGTGGCCTGGTCTGATAAATCCCGTTTTCTTTTACATCATGTGGACGGCTGGGTGCGTGTGTGCCCTGGGAAAGAGATGGCACCAGGATGCACTATGGGAAGAAGGCAAGCTGGTGGAGGAAGTGTGATGCTCTGGGTAATGTTCTGTTGAGTCTTGGAATTCATGTGGATGTTACTTTGACACATAGCACCTACCTAAACATTGTTGCAGACCAAGTACGCCCCTTCATGGCAGCGGTATTCCCTAATAGCAGCGGTCTCTTTCAGCAGGATAATGCGCCCTGACACACTGCAAAAACTGCTCAGGAACGGTTTAAGGAACACGACAAAGAGTTTAAGGTGTCGACTCGGCCTCCAAATTCCACATTCGCAATCTGATCGAGCATCTGTGGGATGTGTTGCACAAACCAGTCCAATCCACGGACTCGCAACTCACAGGACTTTTTACAAAGCTTTTGTTTCTATAGCAACAGCGTACACAGGGACATGTAAGGCAGAAGCTCCAGGTGTCATTCATTTCTTGCTAAACCATGAACTATTTAATAAGCGCTTCAATAAAACGGTCAGCATCGGCATGTTGCTGTGAAAGGGCGAGGAAGGGGGGTGGAGACAATCATCTTGCTGTCAGACTCCATCACACCACCGTGTTGTTGATTGTTTTCCTATAACAGCACGCCCCCAAGTGTTTTATTCCTTGCTTAACAGCCACTTCATGCTGGAAATTATTATTATTATTATTTTTTTTAATGTTATGAATTTTAACAGATTAATGACGCTAAACGTATTTAGTGCTGTGCTCTTAATGTTTTGGTTTTGCAGTTTTTTTTTAATGAGGGGCTCACGCACTGTAAATAACCTCTCACTATGAAGTGCACACTAGCCAGCCATTTGAGACACAGCCATGAGGCGCAATTAAGCTATAGCTACATATGATATAAAAACATCAAGCACATACGTGATGTTAGGTCACGACTGGCCTTTTTTTTAAGCTTTTTTCCTTTAATTTATTTATTCATATTAAGGTGATTCATATTAATGTGATTCGTATTAAGGTGATTCATTTTCAGGTGATTCATATTAATATATGATTCATTTTCAGATGATTCACATTAATGTGATTCATTTTCAGGTGATTCATTTACTGGTTTGCTTCTCCAGATTCTAAATCCAGATTTAGACTGTGACATTACTAAAGGTCTTTCCGGATTATTACTTATCACACTGAATGAGATAACCCCATTAAAACTTCCTGAATTCTATAATATAATTTGCTCACCATGTTAGGTTTAAATCCTCTAAAAACAGATTCGCGATTGAATAACATTCCTCTGTTCCAATTCACACCCGTCAAAGCACTGGCATGTTGTGATTACTCTCCCAATCCCCCAAACACACACACACCCAAAGTGTTCTTTTTAAAAAATTCATAGACAGGACCATGCTCAGAGAGAACAGTGTACTAGCTAGCTCCTAGCATTCACTAGCATAGCATGGGGGTAAAAAGCTAAAGTTACTGACCTAGATAAAGAACAGTGGGGATAAAACCCCACCGAATAAAGAACTGGCCACACTGGAAGACCTGCTGCAGCCTCTGCTTCGTCTCTTTGCTCAGTCTCGGCATGTCTGTGATCTTATAAAGGCTCAAGTTGCTACCTGAAGCAAAGCTACAGACCCTGTGAAGGACAGAAAGCGGAAACACGACCGAGCCACGCTGCCGTAAAACGACGCGGTTGACGACAGGTTTTTACGACAGTTGCCGTAACAGCGCCGCTTATGGTAAAAATCCGCGTTGCAACACGACTCCCCGTGTAGCATGTTTACTATAGGACAGGTTCCTAATCCTGTACACTTCCCCTGTGTGTTCCCTGCTAGACGGTGTACTACAGGACCTTGCTGTCCAATTTAATAAGCATTTATGTTCACCTGCCACACACTGTATGAGCTATTGTTTAAATCTTCTCTTAAAAACCATGTGCATGTCCAGCACTTTGGCTCATCTACTTTTGTCTTCAAACATGCCTTATAAATACAATATGACTTGACTTGACTGGGAAAGCCCCAAAGGTTTGCTGACCAGTGCAGTCAAGCTGGAGAATAACTTCCCAGCTACCAGTTGGTGTAACTCAGCCCGGGGATCATTCAATTTTATTACAGTACACTTACTGTTCGGTGACATTTCCTGTCATCCTCATACACCTTTACCAGCTCCACACGACACTGTATTCTCTGTATCTATCCTTATAGAGAATATACAATACAGTACATATTACTGTCCTCTTAAGTTGTCTCTGTAGGTTGCGTATGCATTTCTACGTCAGCTGTAGGAGCATCTTACGCACAAGTCTTATATAGAAATATATTCATATATTCATATATTCAAAGATATTCATACAGAGAAGGAATATTTCTTTACTCTGATTTTTTTTGTTTATCAGTTAATTAGCTAGTCTCTAGGATAACAGCTGATAGGGTTCATTATTAAAGCAAACAGGAATCAAGTGACCGATTAAAATAAGGCGTTTGAATAGATGACATCATTAACTCTTGGATTCTATACTTTCTCAGGACCATCTGTGTTTCTGGACACTTTGTATCATCCATCAACTCTGCCAAGTGTGGACGTCACACACTGAGACTGCAGTCCGTTTATTTCTTATTTATGATGATTTATTTGTGACATGGTTTGTTCCATATATAGGAACGCCTTTTATGACTTCCAATTGATCGATTACTTATTAGTAACTGCATTGATTGATCTGTAATCGTTAACCGTTTCAGAATTGCTATAAAGCAGCTCTTAAAGTGTTTCTAGAAGTGAAAATAGCAATTCAGAAAGCTCCGCCATCGTGCACGAGCGTTTGGGGGGTTCTAGTCCCGGTGTAACGCAATGACACGATCGGGGTGTGTTTCGTTTTAGACGAACACCAATGCTGAAATCGTGAAGGGTTGAATAATTCATCCGATTCGAATGCAAGCGGTCACGCTTTTGTCACTAAAAATACACAGCTTTCAATACTGTTCCAACCATTTCAATTTATTAATTAAAAAACACAAAAAACAAACAAACAAACAAAAAAAAACCAACCTCAAATAAGCATCAACTTTTCTGACCAGATATTTATTGTAAAACATTTTCAAAATTGGAGAGGTGGAAAAAAAATCATCATGGCTTTTATTTTTCCAAAATAGACACCACAAGTTCATTACAATACCACAGTGTTTTGTCAGAGTTGCTCAAGAAAAGCAATCCGGCAGCTCAGTATGAAAATCACGAAACTCTTCCAAACAGGAGAGCTCACACCGAACAGGATGAGACGAGGATTATAATATTTATTTATTTTTTTTAAACAAGAAGGATTAAATGGTGAAAACAATTTGGCTGTCCCACCAACCGTTTCTGGGTCTTCGATCTTCGAGTCACATTAATACTGGATTCTACTTCGGTGCAACACCACTGCTTATACTACATACAAAAAAGAATCAATACAAAAGTCAGATTCGGTTGCCAAAACAATGCTATTGCTTCGGAAATACAACATGAAGTTGTAATATGTAAACAAATACTATAGTTTGGTCTTAAATTCGTAAAAATCAGTTTTGATGGGACTTCAGTATTTGGGGATTTAAAAAGCAATATATTGCCAAAGTATCAGGAATCAGGAGTGTTCGTTTAATAGTGACGGCTTTCCTTAAAACCAAGTACGTACAGGAAGGCAGTGAAAATTCACCCCAAATTTATTTTAAGATCCATCCATCCCACACACACACACACACACACACACACACACACACACACACACACACACACACTTAAAAAGCAAAGGGACCATCCTTTGCACACAATCAACACCCTGCTTGGATGGAAAGCTACTTGAGCAGAAATGAGAAATCAGTACAGCATCAAAAATATCTTCAACATCCCAAAGTCAGACTTTTACATACGATCCACTGTATCAAGTTCATGGTACAAACGAGGAAAAGTAGATCTTTACAAATGTATTTTTGTACACACACACACACACACACACACACACACTTTTAAACACAACTTCAGAGAAGCCACCACAAAAATAAAAATAACTGGAGTTTCTTTAAGGTGCAACAGTTTTGATTTGCCACCAGGGGGCAGGAGTGTTCTCTTGATTCCTCCAAGAAATAACAAACTGCGAGTTCTTTTAGGACACCAGTGGAAAGTATGGCTCAATATTCGGCAGGTCTGGAAGCGAATCGGTACCGTCATGCGTCAGGGCCGAGCTGCAGGCTGACGTTAACTGGGCTCAGGTGCTCTACGTAGGCTTCCTCTTGCAGACTGCAGGCTGAGTGCCTGTTCTCCTTGGGACTGTGATTTGAGGCAGGGCTCGATGCCCGGTTGGTCACACCCAGCGCATTGCTGACCTGCTCGAAGGAGCGAGAGAAGGCGGCGCTGGCCGTGCGCGAGAGGCTCAGCGCACCTCCTTTAGGCACTGATTGGCTGGAGGTGAGCGTGAGGCGCTTGAGCGAGAGCAGCTCCAAGTTCTCACTCATGGCCCGGCCGCACGACTGCTTGCGCGAGACCTCCCCTTCTTTCTCCTTCTCTCTCTCCTTGTCCTTGCTGGATCTGCTGCCCGTTAGGCGCCGCAGGCCCTTGCCAGCTGTTTTCCCGATGCTCGGCGTGACGTTGGTGCCGCTCACCACGATGATCGGCGGGCTGCTGTCCTTCACGGCGGCCTGTGTACAGATGCCCTCGTCCACCTCCGAGATCTCCATCAGCTCTTCCGGGGAACCCAGATCCACTGCATCTGTAACAAAAGAGGAAGGAGTTCTACGTCTTAGCTTCATGTTCGATTGTTTTCTATCGCCATTTACTGTAGCGGTGCGTCGAGCAGACTGGACTTCTCGAGTCCTGAAATTCTGCCACTCATCCTTTGAGATGATGATGATACGAGTCACACCACACCTTACTCCTCAGACACGCCTCACTTTTCTAAGCTCCCATGAAACAAGAACAGTGAATAATCAGCTGGTATATTCAAAGTACCCCAGAACATGTTATTTTAAACCATTAAAACGCCAACTACCACACAATGGATCCCAGTACGCATTCAAACTTCGTGCAACTGGGAGGAAAGTGAAGATGTCCTGGAAACACCCACACTTTCGCCAGAGCCCCTGCAGTTCTCAGCTAGTTTCTCACTAAGCAGGGTTGAGCCTGCCCAGTACCTGGATGAGAGAAAATAAGGTTGCTGCTGGAAGTGGTATTAGTGAGGCCAGCAGGGGGAGCTCACCATGTGGGTCCTAATGTCCCAGTATAGTGACAGGGACACTATACTGTAAAAACACCACAGTCTTTCTGATGACACTTTAACAGGTCCTGACTCTCTGGACATTAAACATCCTGTATTGGCCCCAATAATGCCCATCTCTGAATCACTCCTCTCCTCTCCACTAATAGATGGTGTGTGGTGGGAATTCTGGAGCACGATGGCTGCCATCACGTCATCCTACACACAAGTGGTCGTTGAGGACCCTCCCCATGTAATGCGCTATATAACTGTAACCAACGCTTTACTATGAATAGCTGTTTTGGGGTTTGTGATTTTTTTTTTTTATTATTCACAAAAAAGATTTTTAAGAGTCCAAATGGGTCTCTCTGAAAATAAGATGGAAAATTACCAGGAAACTCATTTTATACTATACTATTTTTACACACAGTTTTCTGGATTTCTAGCTTACATTCAGATAGCAAGGGTTACGTGTAGTGAAAAACAGTTTTAAATGTCCGTAACACCCAGGTAGCCATCAGAGGTAGCCATCCAACAGGAATTACCCTCCTTTTTTAATACATTTTTTTTAATAGAGAGTTCAGAGGTACTTTAAAGAAACCAGTCTTCGGGTGATTAATTGCAGATGTGTGTTTCATTTAAGTAAATTACAGCAATAATACAATCCACAGAGCAAAACCATGAAATTACAAATCTGCTTTGGGAAGGAAAGAACAGGAAGAGTTAAGAGAAGACAGGGGAAGAGGAGATGAGGAAAAGAAAGGACATGAAAAGAAAGTAAAGAACAGGACACGGAAAGGAAGAGAGAAGGACAAGGACAGGTAAGGAAATCACAGGACCAGACAGGACAGGCAAAGGATATCATAACCCATGAGATTATTGCAGACAGGCCAGCTAGGCGTGTAAGGCATGTTGGTTATGAAATCTGAAGCAGGATTCTGAGCACCTAAGCCAAGTGGTTTGCATGAAACAGGCTGTAGTCTTATCTCGAGCTGCCCCGGATATTGCAGCCCGTCTACACGGCGACGGTTTCCCATAGCAACCCAGCAGTCAAGCGTTGCAGCTAAATTACTTTTCACGAGGCCGTTGTTTCAGTTGCAGTAAGGAGAGAGGTGTCATTTTCTAACTCGTGAAGTTGTTAGTCGGCTCGGGGAGTCCAACTGCGCAAAAACACTGGCGTCCAGTGTGACATGCGGTGGAGAGAGAATGCAGAGATGAAAGATGGGAAATGGTGAAGCGGAGCATGGGTGCAGGATACGTTACAAGAGTTAGGAAGAGATTTCAGCAAAGTCCTAGAGCTAGATAAGCTCGCCTTGATCCTCACAAGGAAATCTCAGCACGATATTTAAAAAGCACCAACTAATTCGTTATGTAAACATTTAATTAAATTACATTTAATAAAAGGTTCAGTTTAAAAGGTTTTATTTCTAGTAAAATTGTTTATTTATTTTTTTTATATAAAAGTGATTCTAACTATAGCCGTGCAATCAGTCTGACTTGTTTCTTCATTTATGGCTTTTATTTGATTTTTCCAAAGCAGAAATTAGCTCCGCCCCCAACCAGCCAAAACACTTTTGCCTCTTTAGCTACAAAAGAACAAAAAAAAAAAAAAGGCAACTTGTATGAAATAAACTAGTTTGCCATGGAGGTGAGGGTGATTTGAGGAAAAAGAAGGCTCAGTAGTCTTTTTTTTAACTGATGTTGCAGTTCACCTCACAGGCAGCAGAGGGCTCCAGAAATTACAATCTGCTGCTTTAAATCTCTAGAAAATTTTACTAGGTGCTTATAACAAGCAAGTTTAAATTTCCTTGTAGCATCTCCAGGCCAATCATGCCAAGTTAAAGTTGGAGAAGTTTATATCCTGCCGGCTTAAAACATAGCTCCCCCCCACACACACAGTACCTCTGGGCTTAAAGGGAGAGGGGAGGGATATCAGGTCACATTGTGTGTGGAGAGCCGAGGGGCTCTAGAACTGGAGCCTCCCTGCGGAGGGCGTCCCGTCCTCCACATGCCTCCGCAGAGACTTCTGTCTCCTGACCTCTTGACCTCTAGGGTCCAGCCCCAGCTCAGTGGTGCCCCCCAGCGTCTCTGCTTCCGTCCTGGCACGAAGCGCCTCGCCGTTAGCCACCCGCTCGCCGCTCGCCCCCGTAACACTAATGGTGGGGATGGGCCCGACTGGAGTCGAGTCTGGAGAGTCTACACTGTTCTCTTGAGACTCTGAATGGGATGACAGTGACACATACACAGATATAGAGACATATATGGACATGGCTGAAATGAAAATAAAATCAAAACTTCAACTGACTAGACACAAACACCACACATGAAATAATAAGCAAAACATGAAAATGGTAAATGAATGACAGTTCCTAAAGCTCAGGAGCTTGCTGATCAATAGAGGACTTGCTGATAAACAGTCAAAGAATATGAAAATTTTTTTGTATTCTTATTTTTAGAGATTAGATTTAGATGTTGACACTTATGGCATACTTTATTTTACAAATTTTTAACTGATCCATCAACTTTCCAGTTCATCCATTCATTTATCTTCAGGAGCTGGTTCATCCCGGTTAAGATCGCAGTGGATTCAGAGCCTATTCCAGGTGTGAGGAGGGAATACACCCTGAACCGGACTTGATTTTTTTCTCCCTTTGGCTGAATCTCTAACGACGTCCTAGTGGCCATGCAGTACAATAGTACCCTATGTAGTGAGTATATACCATGACTATGGAGGGATCTGCCAAACAGTGTTGGGTGGCCTGAATAAAAATAATAAACATTCCACCTTGAGGATAAGTTGAATCCTAACATCAACAAGAAGAGTTATGAATTTGTAACAAAGTATGAAAAAATTCCTATTTACGATTCAATGCAGTTAAGGTGGTGATTTTCACTGTGCACGTGATATGTACACACAGTGTAGTGCTCCTGCAATTACGTCGCTCTGTAGCAGTATAAATGATAGAGACAGTAATATTAAAATGCAATCAAATACTACATATTAGAGATCGACCATCTGATCGAAGTTACCCGTTAATCGGCACCGATAATCGATCGCTGGATCTATCGGCTGAGAAAGGTACGAGAGCGGCCTCTAGAGGCAAAATAAAAACCATCACTGACCAATTTTGTTGCGTTATTATAAGAGTTTGTTGTTGTTTTTTTTTTTTATTTCAGATGTGTCTATTTTTATTTATTGTTTGGAGTGTTTATTCAGTTTGGATGTACATCTTATTTACTCTAATATTTATTCATAGCTAGTAAATATACATTTTCATGGTACAGTCAGTACTGTTTATTTTTAGGGAAGGGAGGGACCACCCGAGTTATTGCTACTGGTAAAATCGGTTGACCTCTACTAAATATATAAGTATTTTTTTGAGGAGCAGCTCTGGTAAGGAGTTGTTGGTGGAGGTTTTCAGTATGGGCACACTCATCCACCCACCCACCCACAACCACACACACCTCGAGTCACAGTTCAAGCTTTTCAACTTAAGATTAAACTTGAAGTAAAGGATGAAAGCGCTGCATGTGATGTGATGCTTAATTGGCGCTTTCTGAGGCACGGGCTGCTGAGACGGCTTACAGAAACACAAAGCTGTAATTTCTTCAGTGCCTCGTTGCGGACGTGAGCATGACAGGCTCTAATAGCAGTCAGCAGTACCAGCTCGCATCTCCACGCAGCTACAGCTGCAGGCTGCTTACAGCCAGGAAGCCTCGCTATCTCACCATAGAAGTAGAGAACGAAGGCAGGAGATAAAGAGGAGAAATAAGAGAGTAAATGAGATATGTACCGTTTTGATACAGTGGGGAAAATGAGTATTGAACGAGTCAACATTTTTTCAGTAAATATATTTCCAATGGGGTTATTCACATTATAGTTAAACTCCATAAATGAAGTTACGTGTAATAAAGTGGAATGATACAGGAATAAAGTATTGAACACGCTAACTGAAATGTATTTAATACTTAGTGGAGGAGCCTTTGTTTGTAATGACCGCTTCAAGAAGCATCCTGTATGAAGAAATTAATGGGCTACAGAATTCAGGTGTGATTTTGGCCTGTTCTTATAAACATATCGTCTTTGCATCGTGTTCAATTGGATTTAAGTCAGGTGATTGACTGGGCCATTCTAGAGAAGATATGATCGAGAGAGAAGATATGATGGAGAAACACAGTGGCGGGATCTCCGCTTGGCTGGATAGTAGACACTGTTCCCCCTGCATGTGTTAAAAGTGTTAGAAGAGCACAAGGTCTGGCCACACTGTCACAGTACGGAGTGTAGGTGGACAGCTCCTTCTGCTCACCGTGCCGTTTCCAGCGGTGGCCGCGGATGGAGAGACTGGTGACGGCGTTTCTGGAGATCCGTGAGGAAGTAGGCGTGATCTCGACCTGGATGGACCGTGTACCTTCCTTATTGGACTTCAGAGCTGCACCACGGAGTGACGACTTGATGGCGTTTCCCACCTTTTAAACACAAACAGTCGTACTGAAATTTAACAATTCACAACAAATGAACCTTTTGAAAGACAGACAGACAGTGGTGCAGTATAATGTGCTAGAATAAATCTACTAAAAAAAAAAAAAGTGAACCCACCAGCAAGACTTCTGGGTAAAGCTCCAACTGAGCTCGATACAGCACGTCATCCAGAGCTTTGGAGCCCAAATCAGGCTCTCCGTTACACCTACAGAGTGACAGAAAAGCACAAAGTAAATTAAAAAAAAAGAGTGAATCTTAAAGGATCTTCATCTCCTGTGTGCTGAAACTACAAAATGCCCCTGTACCAAAATTCTGTGCAAACAGAAAAATAGCAGCCTGAAATGAACACGCAGGCCAAATCCATTCCAATCCGTCTCTATAAAAATCCACCTTTTCAGATGGTATGATTATTACGCGTCTTTCTACCACAGCACGGTTGAATTCTATAATCGGCTTTAATTGGAACAGCAAATCAGACGCAAGTTCCAGCAGCAATACCTTTATTAATGCATTCATTCGAATACTTCATTGTTTCTATAGTAACAACGTGTACACATTTGTAAAAGTCTAAAATCCGGTTTCATGACGTTATAATGCGAGTCATCATAGGGACTAAATTGTTTTCCGGATGTTCCACAATAATAAAAGTAAAAACTATAACCCAATAAAAAGTACAGAGTGTTCTTCAATAAAAGAAAATCCTGACTAATTGCTATGGATTAAGGGGAATGAAACGTGCGGTTTATGGAAAATAAGCATCATTGAGATAAGAGTAACTCAGCGTTGTATCAGGCCACATTACACCATCCTGTAGTTTAAAAACGGCACACTCCGGTACGTTTTATTCTATACTTAAACACCTTTAACCAACGTTGAATCTTTTTTTTTTAATCTAGTCTCTAAAGACAGACTTTATTTTTAAAAATAATAAATAAAGATTTAAAAGTACAGATCTGCTACTGAGACACACTCTGGAGTCACGCAGTGCTTCTGGTACAATAAGAGACAAACTGAAGTCACTCACAGAGCGAAGTGAATACCCGTGATCAGCTGGACCAGGAACTCCGATGTCACGATCATCCTGCTGTTGATGCCTTTATACCGCCGAACCTGCTGCCTCGGATAGCCACAGATACACACTCTGCAGAGACGACGAGACACGCGTGAGCGCACGGACTACATCACTAATATTACTGCAATGGTGTCCCGGAGGAAATAGAAATAAAATTGATGTGGACGAGGAGAGTTATTGCTTGGGATGTTTGCAAGATTGCAGTGCAAGTAGTAATAATGCCTTACTCACGAGCATACTGAAGCAGATTGTAAGGACTTGTGTTTCTTATTGTGAAACTCCTTCGTTTGCCTCTAGTTCTCTCTCTTATGGACATTTCCATAAGTTTAAACAGTATGCATAAAAGTCTGAAGTTCTGTGTTGTTAAGGTGGAAAATATGGTTTTACACTGAAAGGATTTTGTTCTTGGGATCAGTTTTTTTTGTTTGTTTACGGTGGCTAAGTGGTTAGCACGTTTGCCTCGCACCTCCGGGGTTGGGGAGGGGTTCAAATCCTGCTTCCAGCGTATTCTCCCCGTGCTTCGGGGGTTTCCTCCGGGTACTCCAGTTGTCTCCCCAAGTCCAAAGCCACGAGTTGTAGGCTGACTGGCGTTTCCAAATTGTCCGTAGTGTGTGAAAGTGTGTGCGAATGTGCCCTGCTACGGGTTGGCACCCCGTCCAGGGTTTCCCCCACCTTGTGCCCCGAGTCCCGTGGGATAGGCTCCAGGCTCCTACGCAACCCTTATCCTACGCAAAGGATAAGCGGTAGGGAATATGGATGGAAGGATGGATAGATAAGTTCAGAAGCTTTGTTTATTCCTGCTAGAGCACAACGCAGCTCATTGATTCACAATATAAATGTTTTTTTTAAAGTTGGTTTTCCCCATAACCTAGACTTAAACGTTTCGGTGCAAAAGTTTACACCCCCCACTGTTTACAATTTATACTTAAAATGCTTCTTTTTTTTTTTAATGAATTAATTTCATTCAATGCTGAATGAAATGTGGGTGTACTTTTGTAAGATCTGATTTAAAGAAATCAGTGATTTCTGGTAGTTTGTCTAAAATTAACAAATAATAGAATACAGATAGTACACAATATAATTTTATTTTGAATTCAATTAAATTCAAATATGAGATGAATTAGCAACCAAGAGGATCCAACAGGTTGGAGCAGGTATGAAGGCAAATATCATTTATAATAATATATGAATTCATTCTTTTTTTTTGACCATTTCTGGTCACCAGCATTTTCTCCTAAGGGTATACAAATTTTGTACTGAACCTTACACCATCACTGCTTTTCAAGCGATAGGCTCATTTAAATTTCACCTAGTCTGATCGCAGATCAGCAGAAAAAGACTAAATACAAAATCAACTGCACAGTCGACACAGCTGTGCACAGTTGCTAACATTTCAGAGCGGTCATTCCATTCCATTCGACGCTCGGGACATCTTTCAGAAGAACCTGCACGATGAACGGAGTCACGTGTCCCGTCATGAGACATTAAGAAGGAGATTTAGTGAGACCTTTGTCCGGCTTCTGAGTGGAGGAGTGTGAGGCGATTTCTGCTCTCACTGCACTAGCGCAGATCTGATCGCTCAGGACTCCGAGTGCTCGACACTTCGATGTGCAATGCTAATTAAGAATGTGTGATGAGGGTGGGAACGACTAACGGCGAGCAGGCCTCAGACTGGCTCACGGGACCACGCAGGGAGCTTGGACTCCTTCCCAGGTTTAAGTGTCTAAGAGGATCAGGAGGAAACGGATAAGCAGAGAGGATTTATCTGGGGTGGCACTTCCGAGGATCTCCGGTGTCGGCCACCGCACAAGCGGTTTTCATAAACCTGAAGGGACGTGAACATCACCAATATGCATTTGTGAGGCGTTAAGCCTTCTATATTTTGTGCTTCACTTAACTAGACACGAATTATCCTTACTGTACACCCTCAAAGATATAATACAACAATTAAATGCTGGTTCACTAATCTGATTGGTCGAGCAGCTTTCCAAGAGCGCCTATATTTAGCAGAACGGCACTGGGACGTTTCAGTGTGTGTGTGTGTGTTTCACTCCGCTGATTTGTGTTCACCACGTCAAATTCCACTTCATTTGAAACGGTTACTACAGTAGAGTTAGCGACATCGTTATCCGGCATGGCGAATGTTATTTCCAGCATTATTTTTGACTTTTGACTTAAAATAGGAAGGCTCGTCAGATGAAAGGGAAGAAGGGAAGCTGATTTTACTGGAAGCACCTTTAACAGGAACGAACAAGTCAATATGAGATCTAGACAGTGCTATAAAGCGAGTGTGGCGTCCTTGAGATCTTTCATCTGAACATCGGTAAAAGACTTTATGCTAACATTTTAACTTAAGGACCACTGTTAAACTTAAGTAGCTTTAAAAAATAAATTGAAAAAAAATAATAAAATTAAAAAAAAAAAGTACAAGCATCTTCACAGGCCCAAAACAAAAAGCTCAGGAGTGAAAGCGAGTGAACATTGTGTGCGTGCGCGTGTTTCTCTCTCTCTATCTAACCTGGAGCTGAGGTGACACAGAGACTGGAGGGAAGAACTGTGCATGTAGCTCAGAGCAGCATTGTAGCAAAGCAGCAGGAACGTCAGCACTTCAAACCTGAGACAGAGAACAACAACATCCAGAAATCACCAACACTCAAACTTTAAAGCAATACTTAACTCTCCACGATTACAACACAAGGACTTAAACATGTCGAGCAGTAGTGACCTTTTTAGACACTAAACGTGAGAATGTGACAGTACCGAACTACATCTCTGTCTCCACTTTTTAGTACCGAATCCTCCTCATTTACATCCTCACTCCTCGATGTTTAACTAAAACTCAGTCTAACAGCTCTCAAGGGTTTAAGATTTACACTAACAAATTATAGCAGTTTGGCTGAATATCTTTTTCACACTGTGGTCTTACACTAATGACCTCGCACACGTATACACACACCCACATCGAGCATGAGAAACAAATCACCTTTACACAGTCTTCAAGACTTTTTTCTTTTTAAAAACATACACAATTATAATGTAACAGAGGGAAGAAGAAAAAAAAAAGTCTGGTACCTGAGAAATACTGAAACGTTGTGTATTTTTATTTTTTTACTATATCTATCTATCTATCTATATATATATACACACACACACACACACACACACAAAACTGATCTATAATTCTATGTCAACAGATTGTGAGAAACAAGCCTTTGCTTAGATCCCTGATTTGGCCTCAGTGTTTGGGAAATGACATTTTGATGGATGTACAATGTATACAAAGAGGATTTTTTTTTTTGCATTTGAATGAGTAAATGTTAAAACTGGAACAGTGTTAGAACAGTGAAATTTGTTCTGACTGTCCTAGTATCCTGTGAACAAACACACACACACTCTGGAGTCTGCATTATCAATCCTCATTGATGTCTGAATAATAGATGGAGCAAATGAATGCAGTGAATGTTTGATGAGCAGCTCCACCTGTTCTGCGCGGTGAATGTCTCTCTCTGGAGGTGCGGTCCACTGTAAACAACTCGACTAAGTCCGTGATTGGCTAGAGCTCCTTCAGTTAGGGCCATCGAGCCGATGGTAGAAGGCTATGAGGGAAAGAAAAACAAGACTAAACCCGGTGACAGGAATTAGTTGAAGGACGTCTTGGTTTGCAAGATGGAGATGAAGTAAAGCTCTCTGAACATACCTCATGGTACACTGAAGGTTTGGATAAGGAGGGGATGGTGAAGGATAACACTTTGCTTTGACCATCTTTATCAACTATTTCCTGAAACAGAAAGACAGAACCAGAATGTTTAAATGAAGCCAAATAATCAGTTAATATTTTGACTGATAGCGCAAGTGAAATTAAAAAATAAAATAAAATAAAAAATAAAAAATCCCTCCTTAGGCTGCACCAACCATTTCTGATATTTCGCTACATGCAGTTGCAATCAAAATGATTCAACATCCATTGTAAAACAGGTTTATTGTCAACATTTACAGACTTTCAGCTGTGCGCAATGAACAAATCAAAAAAAACAATTGAAATAGTTCAGTACAAAGAATGCTTCAAGTGGTTTCCCCAAATTCTCTTCTCCAGTTTCAGTCACTCGAGGGTTTTTTCACAACCTGCGTCCTCAGAAATCTGGTTGCAACCATCGACCACTTCATTTTTCTGCCCCATCTAGGTATTTCATACATTTTCTACCCATAGCTAGTTCAGGTATTTCATGTGTTCCAGTTCAAGCACACCAGGTGCAGCTAATGAAGCCCTTGATTAGTTGCAGCAGGTTTGCTTGATACAACACCTGTTTTGCATATGTGCGCTGTTGTGAGGGATTCTATTCAGGGGGTTGAATCCTTATGAGGCTGGAGAAGAAATAAGTTGCATTTTCAGGGTTTTTTTTTTTGTTTTGTTTTGTTTTTTGGTTTAACGCTTAAGTGTTGATTTGATTGAACAGGGTTTGCAGTAATCAGCCCTGGTTGTGTCTAGTCCAGCTGAACCCCATTAGAAACGCAGTTTCACAGATTTGGGGAATTCGTAAATACGAGGGCAAAAACATTTTCACACAGGCCCAGTTGGTAATGGACACCTTTTTAGCTTCAATAAATAAGGATATTATTTAACAACTGGATTTTGTGTTTACTCAGTTTGCCTTTGTGTCACCGTAGGTTTTGTTATAATTTCTGAAACAGTTCTGTATGAAATATATACACAAAAACAGAAGAAATCAGGACATCACTTACATCGCATCAGCTACAAAGAATCGTTCCCTCAACAACCTCATCTCATAACCATCCCCCCCAAAAGTTAATAAGCAAAAAACAAACACAAAAAAAAAACACCCCACACAGCTCGTCATGAAAACTCTCCTGTGGTGGAAAACATAATAAAAGCCAGCTTCACTTATGACGGTTACAAAGCTCTAACATTGGAGACTCCTTCCATTTTGGACGAATAAAAGTCGGCTCACAGAAATCTTCAATATATTAACGAATGCACGTGGTTTTAACGTGCGTTTGCCATACAAGTCCCTGTGGAAGAAATGATGACGAATTAGAATGAGTGCATTAATATACACACATTGCAACCGGAAATACAGTCTGAGCTGCAGTTATAGGAAATAATGACCAATCAGATTTAAGCATCTGCACAAACCAAAATAAATAAATAAAAAAATAAACCCAGTAATTTGAATAGATTTCGGTTTGTTTTCGTCTACATGGGTTTTAATTCACTCTGACGTCTTTCTTAGGTCATCTGTGAATTATTGCAGTTATCTCAACAACAAAAAAAAATCAAAACAAATATCAGCAAACTAAGGATGCAAGATTTATTCCCATTTGTTTTCAATTAGATGCCAGCTTCATGGAGGCTTTCTAGAGCACTGATGAAATCGCTAATGTTTTACAATCCTGAAACAATGCATCTTTGTATATGAAGAGCAGAATCCAGCAGAGGAAATGTTCCCCTCAGGGACAGAGTAAGCCATTATGGTCAAACAGCATAAAAGCCCAGAGGCCAACATTTCTACAGACAGAAAACAGCAGCATTCATCCATCTGTGTGTGTTTAAGAGATAGTATCTCTAACTTTCCACAAGCTGGTGAAATAACGTGTATGAGATCCCTCTATGGGAAAATGGCTGAAGGGAGTGGCATTCCCACACTATAACAAATCCCTATTAAATCTGACATGAGGCTGCGGGTTACTTCAGGGCACAGGGGCGACTGTAGAGTCAATAATGCCAGAATGATTAAACACTGCCTGACACTGGATGGCGGGTGATTGGCAGTTGACCTACTCCGTTATTCAGAGTACTTGGGGGGGGGGATAAAAGGCTTCAGACAGAGACACCGAGATCCCCCTCCTGGGTTTCCCTTTCTAACCAATACAAGCTGGTCTATAAAAATAAAAATAAAAAAACCCTTATCCTTAAATCTAATCAGCTACACTTAAGTCTTGCATTAATGTCTGTTCGGCTTAGACCAAGCGAATCTTAGTAAAACTATAATCATATTACGGCACTGAGTGAGTGTGTGAGAGAGAGAGAGAGAGAGAGAGAGAGAGAGAGAGTTGAGTTACATGCCAGTGGTGAGGATTTAATATTGGAACTGAACATCCATCTTCAGTACTACAGACTTCAGCACTATTCAAAAGTTACATGAGAGCTGTGTGTACAGGTTAGATTTACAGAAAACAAATGGCGTGTCTCAGATACGTGCAATTCTCATCTTTATTCTCTCGCCATCATTCAGGATTAAATCTGAAATCTTAAACACAATATTTCACCCTGAAACACCTTTCTGACTATCGAAATACACTCAAATTGTGAAACAACTTTCAAAGGCTCTATATCTGTAAACATACAGATATAATATTAGAAATAAACACATGGTATGAATCATCCTTGTAGAGGACACTCATCTTTCTTTTTTTTTTTTCTACTCATCTCGAACACCGGATTTTATTTGGCAAGTTGATTATTAGTACAAAACCATTAGGAAGTCCTCCTAGGCCTGTTTAAGGCGAGCGGTAACCACCGCTGATAACTGCATGGTCAGCTTGTCCATTACACCATAGGCATAAAACAGTGCAAATTAAACCGAACTTTAGTTTTCACTAGAGTTACTGAATCGTTTGCTTTCAGATAAATGACCGAATGATAAGGACGAGTGTTAATGGGTTAACTAGCTGGACATATTCGGTTACCCATAACATTAGAAACATTATTCCTAACCAAGTTCATCTGACTTAAGCTGCTGCTTGGATCATTTTCACCAAGGGTGCCAATATTAGTAGCGGGCACTGTAAAACACGAACATGTACAGAACCTTGCACTGGCTGCGATTGCATAAATGCAAAAGCGAGTGAAAGTCGGACTTGGAGTCGCACGGCATCTTTACTGACCAGGTTGTACATGCCGAGCAGAAGAGCCTCGATGCAGCCGCTGTGGTGAGGGTTCCTGCTGGCGCTCACCGACAGATAGCTCCACACCAGCTCAGGCAGGAACTGCAGGGTGAAGCGCTGAAGACGAGCCTCTCCACTCCGGTAGAACTCAAACAGCTGGTGACATACTGGCTCCAAGAGCTGAGATGCAAAAAGCAAAGGGAATTACCCGTCTAACTCGCATGTCAAATGATATGAAGAAGAAGAAAAGTATTATTCCAGCCATGTATTTAGTAAATGGTCTGCATTTATATAGTGCTTTTATCCAAAGCGCTTTACACTGTGTCTCATTCACACCAATGGTAGCAGAGCCACCATGCAAGGTGCTAGCTTGCCATCGTGAGCAACTTGGGGTTCCGAGTTTTGCCCAAGGACACTTCGGTATGTGGAATCACGTGGGCCGGGAATCGAACCACCAACCCTACGATTAGTGGACAACCCGCTCTACCACCTGAGCCACAGCCGCCCTTTGTGGACAGCTGTAGTGGACAACTATAGAGCTACTCATAAACGCCTACAAGTTTTTTTTTTTCCCCTGTGCTCTCCTATCACACCACAGTTACCAATCAAGAGTGTGAAGGCAAACACATCCTTCCTCTCGGACACATGAAGTCAGCCACAGCAGATTTTCAAACCGCTGGCTGCTAATGCTACATCACAGGTGGGAAAAACTCAAAAGGAACGATCTGCCCTCTTGAGCTCCATGACTGGTTGTTTCACACTGAAGCCCCGCCTACAGATCTTTAAATAAGGAGAAAAACGCACGATTTTGCAGCACCTTTTCAAAATTTGCGATGCAATTTGCGGAGTTTTTTTTTTTTTTGCTGAAAACTACTTGAATTGGCGAAACTGCAACTGCTTGAAATTTTCTTTCGCACTGATGTTTACTGGTAAACGAGACCTTTCAGATGTACTCCTGTTCGACGCACGTGAACTCAAGAAGGCTTTGGTTGAATGCGCATTGTGATGTCATGACACGTCTTGGCCCAATTCTGCGGCAATTTTTACTTTATTTCTTTCTTTAAACTGCGTGCTCCTCTGAATATTGCGGCGTTCGCTCGAATTCGCGTTAATTTCGGTGATCGCAGAAAATCGCTAAATCCTGGAGGGACTCAGGATGATAATGAACTCACATGATGTTCATACTGTACGACTCATCTCGTATTTGGTCTTTCCATGTGGATAGAACAATGGTGGTTGAAAGACTGACACAATTACTGAGCAACAAAATACACAACCTCAATAACGTTCCCCTTCGCCATATTTAAACGTCAAGTTAAAATCTGATAAACATGTGGTCTGTAATGTGCATCACTTGACCTCTGGGTTTTTGTTGTTGTGTTTAAATCATGCATTAGCATGGATGTGGCTTTGCAAGCCCATGCACACACACACACACACACACCGGACTGAGAATCTTTCCCCTCACACAGAGCTATGAGACTAGCAACCCAACATCCTCGTCCAAAATGACTGGCAGCCCACAATAAATCCCCATTACACCAATCAACAATTCCCCAATATCATCTAAGCATGTCGTGATTGTTCGCAGACAGCTTACAGCGTGTTACATTTTAATATTAGAACACATTCAGGCACTCATTAGCACAGACAGTTATTAGTAATGAGAAGTGTGTGCACAGTTTAGCTTCTTGAAGCAGGTCAGTCTTGCGTACATGTTCTCTTTCCCTTCAGTCGGTCGCAGTTTGTTTTCCCATTAGTCTCGAATCCTATTAGTATTTCAGTCTCATGGGATGAAAGACTAGCAGACTGTGTACCAGTTTTCCGAAAGTACCACCACAGTAGACGCTACACTGAAAACTATTTTTTTCCATTATTACAGGTATTACTGAATGAGAGACGTTATTGTTTATCCTCATGACAATACATAAGCTCACGAGTGCATAACATTACACGTTAAATAAGAACGCGGTCACGGCATTACATATAGAAAAAAACGTAGCTCATAAACAAAGGATTTATTTTTCTTCCTAGAACATACTTTGACACCTTATCTTCAATATGTTTCAACAAATGTTTTTATTCAAACTTTAATCTGGTCTTTTCTTCCAGATTATCTTCCTGTAATGAGCATGTAATCTAAGCGAAGTGCGATTTCCTCAACGTCACGCTTTGATCGAGTTGTTGGAGAACTATGCGCTATAGTACAATCACTTCCTTCCAGGTTTTCAAAATTTTTAAATCGCAGAAATTAAGGTAAATTCAAGCGAACTCCACAGCATACGGAGGCGCTTGGAATGTTTTTTTTAAAAATTACCACAGACTTGGGCCAAGACGGGTCATGTGACATCATCAGAATGTGCATTCAGCCAAAGCCCTCTTCGAGTACAGCTAAAAGGTCTCAATTACCAACAAACACCTGTGTGAAAGGCCGTGCAATATAACTTTGTGCAATTGCGATTTCGACAATTCAATAGTTTTACGCAGAAAGAAAGAAGGGAAAAAAAAAAAAAAAAAAAAGTCTGCACAATTTTGAAAAAAGCTACAGCAAAATCAAGCATTTTAGGTCACTTAAAAAAAAAAAAAATAATAATAATAAAAAAAGGCTATTTCAGTTTGAGATCAGATACCGGCTGTCAAAATGCCCATGATGCTCTTGCAACACAGTCGGATTATGAAATATTTATATACAGTGGGGGAACTAAGTACTGAACACCTCAACTTTTTTCTTTTCAGTAAAAATATTTCCAATGAAGCCATTCACATGAAATTTTCACCAGTCTTTGGTATTAATTCAAGAAATCCACACATATAAAGAAATCCAAACATTAAAGTCTAAAGATCAAGGTTCACAAAAGGGGCCCTTGAAATAGTCAAGAAATAAAAAGACGCCATGTTTAGAAGAATGGGCGAAAAATCACACCTGAATACTGGGGCTGGTTCATTTCTTCGTACAGGAAGCGTCTTGAAGCGGTCGTTACAAACAAAGTCTTCTCCACTAAGTATTAGACATTTCAGTTAGCGTGTTCAATACTTTGTTCCAGTGTCATTCTGCTTTATTACACACAACTTCATTTATGGACTTTAATGTTTGGATTCTTGAGTTAATACTGAGGTCTGGTGAAAATGTCATGTGAATAGCCTCCTTGGAAATATATTTACTGGAAAAAATAATAATAAATATCGACGCACCCTATACTCATTTCCCCTACTGTATTTTTCTTTTGTGTGTAATCAGACCTTAAAATGCAAGAACGGTACTTTTGGTGGTTGAGACGTGTGCAATTCAGGAAAACCTGTGGTTTTCAGAACTATCTGTAGTGCAAAA
Source organism: Ameiurus melas (assembly GCA_012411365.1). Taxonomy (NCBI): domain Eukaryota; kingdom Metazoa; phylum Chordata; class Actinopteri; order Siluriformes; family Ictaluridae; genus Ameiurus; species Ameiurus melas. The sequence goes on from CM022774.1 coordinate 9,641,455, forward strand.
TATCACCATGTGATGGGGTTTCCCAGCCAGCCATGCATATATTTGGGCCATGACGAGCTTCAGCTGATTGGCCCGCCTCACCTCACCAGTCTCTCTGGAGTTTTGTGTATAAAATGTCATATTTGTCCAAGATTTCCACCTCGATGGAGATAAGTGTGTGTAGATGCATGCTGCCATTCCAGAAATTTGTGTTTTATCAAAGTGGACCAATTCATGTAACATTCAACAGTGTTCTATATCCACGTCCCTTCCCAAAACACTGACTGCTGATATTAAATGATCTTTTTTTATATTGGAAAGAGACGGATAAGCCAATACGGCCGTGTCTGCTTGTGTAACAGCTTGAGCAGGATGCCCGTGTGTGTGTGTGTGTGTGTGTGTGTCCCTGCAGACGGTGTACTGATGGAAGCTGGTGAAACATCGTGATTAGGGCTCTTTCACTGGACTAGACTCTTAGATCAAGCGTGGACTAAAATGGAAACTTCTGCCGCGAGAGTTGCAGCTGATGCCAGCCTGCAGAAAGAGAGCTACAGCCCACACACAAACCCAACACACATTTAAAAAGATCCATCCATCCCCTCTGGGTTTCGTTCATACAACACAAGCAGGAGAGAGTAAAAACACAAATGTTTTAAAACTCGAGTCTTACATCGCTGTAGTTCTCTCGGATAACTTTATAGAGTGCCGGGACCAGTGAAGTCTTTTCCTTCAGAGACGCAGCATAGCTGGAGATGGCCGTCTCGGGAAACGTCTGCAACACAGCAAAGCACAGCAGAGTGAGAGGTCAGAGGAAGCATAGCATTTGCACAATCATGCACGGAGGAGGGAGAGAGAGAGAAAAAAAGAGAAAAAAGAAAGAAACCATGACACTGTAAGGAGACCAAATTTTTATCCAGAGAGAATTACTGGTTTATTCATTTGGTGGGTTTTAACTAAAAGGCAGCTTAGAAATGAGACAGGACACAACTCACTGCTGTAGACGAGCACTTGGGAGTTAAAGACACACTTGGTAAGATTAGTCTGACTATTGTGATGTTAAAATTATGAGCTTCTATGAAAAATTCACAAATGATGTCAATATTTTAAAAAATGTGACATTTATGAAAAGGATGATAAATGGAATAATAATAATAATAATAAACAAATCAGCCAAGTTACTGTGAGCTGGTCAGTAAACTATAATTCACTATCCAGAGAATATTGTAGATTTAAAATCATACAATGTAAGACTGCCCAGGCCTAGGACAGCACTTCAGGCATATAGGCAGACGTGTAGAGGCAGGTCTGATGGACAGCCCAGCTGTGGGGCTTCAGGGGATTTCCAGAGGATCTCGTTTCAATATGTCACGCTGTTCTTCCCAGCCTCCCCCTCGCTTCTTTTTCCAGAAACCATCCTGCCGTTAAGCTTCCGCCTACACCTCCATGCCTACAGAGAGGATCCTTCTGCTGAATACTTTAGTACCCATTAGCACTTGAGGGGGTGTGAGTGAGAGTGTGTGTGAGAGAGAGAGAGCGCGAGCATATTAAAGAGTTTAACAGAAATGAATAAAAGGAAGGAAGAAAGGAAGGAAATGACAGAGAGGCGCAGAGAGACAGAGAGAACGAGTGCATGTTTAATGGACACTGTGGCTGTAAGAGGACTGTGATGAAGACGCTCCAGGCATCAAGTAGTCTCTACACCCACCTGTGTCCACTCCACCAACACAATGTGTACACACACAAGGAGAGAGAGAGAGAGAGAGAGAGAGAGAGAGAGAGAGAGAGAGAGAGAGAGAGAGAGAGAGAGCTCACCTTGTACTCAGACAGCCATTCCTCCACCATACCTTGGTCCATGGCCAGCATTGTTCCTCATCTGGTACGAAGAACCTTCAATCTGCAAAAAAACCCAAAACAAAACAAAAATTCAAACACACAAAAATCCAAGATGCATAATCTGATCTTCCGATGATCGGATCTGAATTCACTTCATGCATGATAAAGCCTTTTAACTCCTAACTCTGAGTGTTTCTCTACACAAGCTAAAAAATAATCCCTCTACAAACATTAATAAGAGTGTACAGTATTTTATTTGGCAAGAACTAACCTAAATAATAAAAATGTGTTTGTTACTTACATAATGCAAATTGTTTGACCCCCCCCCCCACAAAAAAAACAAAAACAAAACCACATGGTTCAGAACTGATACATAGACAATATTTATTAAGCAAGCACATTAATTTACATCAGGAATTGTTGGATATTGATCAGTATGTTATCGAACAAAAATGTAAACCGTTTTGTTTTTAATCTTAAGATTTTTTTTTGTGTGTTAAAAGCAAACAGACTGATATGAACAGATACGAGGAGGTGCGAGTGACGAGGCTCCGTGCAGCACTAGTGACCCGAGGATGCTGTTAAAAAGTTTAACAACTTTCGATTTCAAGAACAGTTGGGCGACATGACAAAAATATCATAGCGGGGTTCTTGAAATACGAGACACATCATGACGTATACGTACAACCTCCAGCAAAAAAAAAATAAACAAAAATTAAAAACACACCAGAAAAAAATAATAATTATATATATATAATTTTTTTGGTGACACTTTATTCAATGCCTACAACAATACACAACTTTTATATTAAAAAAGTATTTTTTTTAATAAATAAAAATGTTCAACACTAAACAGGAGAAAGCAATTAATACAAGTAAAAAAAGAAAAAAAAATTACACTTACAAAATATTAAAATCAGCTGCTTCTAGTCAGTCAGTAATTAAATTCATATTTAAAACTATCGTTAAAAAAAAAAGATACCATGATGTCCATGATCTCTCAGCAAAGCAGAACACGACATAATTGATCAGAATATCTGTATCAGAACATCCGGTCGCACAGCTCTAAAACACATTTTATTTACGGAATAAAAGGTGTGTGTGAACTTAGGAATGTTAATATATAAAAGAAAAAAAGCAGCTTTTGTTAGGACTGAATCATACACACACATTATTACATTTATTTATATTTACGATGTACAGGATTTAGGTCAAAGAATTTTACTGTGAAGCGCTTCAGTTTAAAAGCAATTATAACGCGTAGTCATTTAGAAAGAAAACGATATCCGACGGGTAGAATAAAGGTTTCAATATAGGCATCGGAAAAGAAAAACGTGGCATCATGCTCTCTGTACTCGAACTGTTTCGGGTTTTTAGCTGCATTAGAAAATTAACTGTCCTGTAAATCTGTGCGACCTTTAAACCACAGAACATTTTCCTTAAGGTCACTGACCAGGGCTTGGCAATACATCATTATAATATCCAGATCATGATAAATGACTATGCAATACATTTTTCGGAGATATTGTTGGTATGGTGATTTTAAAAAAAATAAAAAAATTCTGCGTTTTTAATAGTTAAAAAAAAAAATGTTATGGTACCGAACGGATGCTGCTGATTTGACGTATATTGTTTTTTAACTTAAATCTGTCTTCGTAGGTAGAAGACACGACTTTGTCTTCTGTCAAACTGTTTCGCAGACATTTTGTTACCTAAATGATGCATTAGAAATGTCCGAGTATCGTGATATGATATTTGTGTCACATCACCCAGGCCTAACTTGCACTTGAGACCGATGCAGGTCCGTAAGCACCCAACACACAGTTCAGTTACATCCCAAAAGGCTTCCTGTTAACTACATATGCTCACTACCTCAGGTAGAACTACGACGTGTGCTGCCTACACAGCACAGTATATGAACGTGCCAACAAAAACACACCACTAACGCTTGCTGGAAATTGCCTACAGATACAGGAGATATTTCCTCTGAAAATATTTCTGCAAGAATTCTTTGGATATTTTTTTTTTTTTTAAAGCAGGTCCAGGTCATTTCTAAAAGAGAAACGAACGATGCAACGTTCCTCCAGTAGGAGAATGCAAAAAAACTTTGGTATACTAGAAAAAGCATTTTCCCCGCTCAGGTGGTTATCAATTGTTCAAATATGCATCAAGCAACTAAGACATTTAATTAGGAAATGTGATTTATTTGGTAACCACAACAGCTTAAAGATCCACATGTGGAGCTTCTGTCTTCAGAATACAGAACTATTAGGAGAAATCAGGTCGTGAGATCTGCGCTGACGTTCAGACCCTCAGTCTCTAGCCAGAGCTCCAGACTTAAGTGGCATTTCAGTTCCAAGTCCATTTAACACACACACACACACACGGTAAAATCAGATCAACATTAACAGTATTAGAGTCACTCGCTTCACAGCCTCCACTTCCTCTCCGGGGAGCAGGGAAATAAAATGAGAGCGGTTTACCTGCAGCGTCCGAGCATCGCTCAGCTGACACACGATCCTGCATCACACACACAAACACACACACACACACACACACACACACACACACAGCTCAACAAATCAGCATGGATCTGAGACAGGACCACAGGGAGGGAAAAACAGTGCAAAAACAAGTTCTGGTCGTCAAGATGTTACATTGGCTCTGTGTCCTCTCCTAAATAAATAAATAAAATACGCAAGCAAACACACACACACACACCCCCCTCCGTCTCATGCCCTAATGATGCAAATCAAAATCCTCTCACTCCTTTAATCTCACAGCAGTACCTGCAGCTGCGCTCACTCTCTCCGTACATCCTCTTTCCACGTTTTAACTCAAGCGCCACTGCTCTTACCTTCTTTCCTCTCTTTTTCCCGCCCACCCTGAAGAGACGGAGAGATAGAAAAAGAGCGCGCGTGAGAGAAAGAGCGAGAGAGAAACAGAAAGAAAGAATTCTCAGAGTGGCACTTCCCCCAGGTCACTGGCGTTACATAAGAGTGTATACAATTACACAATGTAATTAAAGAGAGAGAGAGAGACACACACAGAGCCAGAGATAGCATGAGAGAGAGTGAGACACACACACACAGAGCCAGAGATAGCATGAGAGAGAGTGAGACACACACACACACAGCCAGAGATAGCATGAGAGAGAGTGAGACACACACACACAGCCAGAGATAGCATGAGAGAGAGTGACACACACACACAGCCAGAGATAGCATGAGAGAGAGAGACACACACACACAGCCAGAGATAGCATGAGAGAGAGAGAGAGAGAGAGAGAGAGAGAGAGAGACACACACACACACACACACACACACAACACACAGAGCCATAGATAGCATGAAAGAGAGAGAGAGATAACGGAATTTGCCCCACATTAGTGCATTAATTACTGGGTTAAAGTGAACTGAACATTTTTTCCACTGTACAAAGTACCAGAACTTACATCACCTTTGCTATCAATATCGAATGTTCCAGATATATGGGTTTGGTACTTGCTTAAGGATGGTACAAATAAACACAGTAACTAGGGGGTGGAGCTAGCAGCACTGCTCGTGCAGGTTAACACGTGTAAACGTCATTCATACATTCAATCGTTTTTAATGACAGCGATTTCCAGTGCAGGACGCGGAGTAGCTATCAGACGTGGTGAAGTTAACGCACGCGAGACGTGAAGTCGTTTGTTGACTCTAAATGGCAGCGATGGACTGTGACACACTTCCCTTTTCCTCCTGCTGTGCAACATTTTCCATGAGTCTGAATCCACATACTTGTTCCTATTTTCAGTGGATGATGCTCAGCTTTGTGGACAAGGGGAGAAAAACGACTTGCCCAAAATAAAGCAGCACCCAAACACTTTAAGCCTATCAAATAAGAGACAGAATCTGTTAAGAGCAGAACATTGTGTTCAGCTCATTGGGACACATGACATGTTGCATGAATGTAACTCACTCATTCAAGAACTTTGCTTTTAAATCCGAAATTCATTTCTCAGAGGAAGACGTGCGATGGGTTGTTATGTGGATGGTTTTCTAGATGAACGAGAGGCCATAACACAGACTAAAGACAGGAACATAAAGCCACATTTAGTGGCGCAATACAAAATAAATAAACTGCTGCTGGTGTGAACAAAGGGTTGCAAAATAAATAAATAAATAAAAACACACTAATCTGCAGTTGACAAAATTAAATAAAAAGATAAACACCAAGAGAAAACAAAAAGGAACAGTGGTAAACATACATTACATATACACACACATTAATTATATATATATATATATATATATATATATATATATATATATATATATATATATATATATATATAAAATTTATTACACACACACACACACACACACACACACACACACACATATATATATATATATATATATATATATATATATATATAAAATAAACATACACTACATGATGTTCATGATGCAATTAGGCACCAAATAACAACCTGCCCATACTAAACACACTAAACTCATCACACATGCTACACTAATGCCACATGCTCCCAGAGTGCACTAGGGCAGAGTAAAAACAGCTTTAAAACCATGTTTGAGTATTTGCATATATTTCAACCTAGATGATGGATTTACAGTCTGTATTTCTGTTCTTAGTAAAAGGATGAACTGCTTCCTGCTGGAGATTTTCAAGCTTCTTTACACAGTAATATCAGGATGAGAAATAATCTGTATTAGCAGGGTTAATTACATCTTAGGATCAGCTGATCTGCTGCCAGCAAAACTCTCCTCAACTATCGCAGATGCCGAAGGATTTTCTCAGAACCAAGAATCTCGGAAATCTTTCACTTTGGTTGCACACAGAACACACATTAAGCGGGCCAGAAATCGAAAGCATTCGTCGTAGGGTCAGTGGGAATGGACACATTCTGGTCCGGTATTGGTCACAGACTTTCACAAGAAGATAAAAAGTTTAAATAACAATAAAAACACACATTTGCAAATACCAGAGATAAGCAGAGAGCCAGGATTGTTGATTCAAAAACAAGAACAACAAGATTAACAAGGAGAATAAGAATCAAGAAGACGAAGATGAAGAAGAAACAATAAAATTAGAAAGAAGAAGAAGAATCAAGCAGAAGACAAACTAAGAATAAAAAGAAAGATAAGATGAATCAAGAACAAGAATCAAGATAAATCCATAATATAGAAACAGTGTTTTGTGAAGTGTTTAATACATTCCTTTGTGTTTTCTTCAGTCTATACATGCAGAATAAAATCACACTTGTGCATCACAACTCGCTCAGCACTCACAGCATCTCGGTCAGATCACATTTACAGCTTGTGGGTCAAAAAAAAACACACACCCCCACAACGTGTTTGATTCATTACTGTTTGTTTACTCGGCTGGTCTCATGACAGTTGTTTTGGTTCTACACTCGAGTGTGACTGCTGAATTTACAGCTGTGCAATAAAACAAAAAAAAAAAAAACAGGACCCAAGGGGGTAAACACAATGGCTTAAATAGCACACATGAAAGCACTGTAGGGAACTAGGGAATTTCGTTCTGGAAACCAGCCAGATGCCAACCAGGAAGTCTAGCTCATTTTTCTTCCAGAAAGTGCTGCATGTCTGAGTCAAGCAGGTGGACTTTCATTTTGTCCATCAGGATTTGATTAACTTATGAAAGAAGCATGGAGTTAGATCCAGATAGATGTTTGAAGCTCTACGCCTGCGAGTGTCAAACGTGTTCGGGATTTAGACCACAAGGTAGAGAGTTAGAGCTAGACCTGCAAAGTCTTCACTGCCGTGCTCAATGACGCATAGCATGACGATAACCCTTGCACAGACATCAGATACTGAACTACAGATAGTTTGATGGCAAACTATTCAACCTTTATGGACTTGGCAAAAACCAAGGTCCACATCGAAAGACTACATGCTGCTCTCCTTGGTAAGGAGACTATACACCAATCCCGGGCCAGACATTCAGCATAGTTTGGACCCGTCTGCCACCACTTCTATCAACTTAGGTCTCATGATCAGCATTAAAAAATTTTTTTTAAAAACACAGAAGCAATAAGGCTTTCCAGGAGCTAGCTTATATAAAAGAGTTAGTCAACAGACAGACGCTAGAATGTATGGATAAATTCCCCTACCTGGGCAGTAGTCACGCCAGATATGGTAACATACACGATGAAACGGACAACAGAATCGCGAAGGCCAGCATATCCTTCAGAAGACGGAGGACGTCTTTGTGCAAGGGAAATCCCATAAAGGTTGTTAATCAAGTTGAAGGTATACGGTGCAACTGCCCGGTCCACTCTGCTGTATGTGTGCGAGATCTGGACTGTGTACCAGAGTCATGAAAAAAAAAAAAAAAAAAGAAGAAAAAAAAAAAGCTCACCAGCTTCCACCTCTGTTGCCCACTTAAGCTCCTATACATCCAGTGGCAAGACAAGATACCAGATACTGAGGTTCTTAGCTGAGCAAGCATGCCAAGCATCTTCCCACCACTGCGCCAGACCCAGCTTTGCTGAGATGGACACGTTAGAAGAACACCAGACAAGACACCCCAAACAAATTCTCTATGGCAAGCTGATGTCTGGTGCACGCTCCTTTGGTGGCCCGAGGACCCGATTCAAGGACTTAAACATCAACCACGCATCATGGGAGTCACTTGGCACAAGACAGACCAGCCTGGAGTAATGCCAAAACCAAAGGTGCAGCAGCCTATGAGCAACAGCGAATCCAAACAGCACCGACAAAGTGCTCGGCGAGAAAGCCAGAGGCGGCAATACCCGGACCACCCCATACTCTTCAACCCTGTTGCCCCCGTCCATACTGCAGCAGAACCTTCTGTGCAAGGGTCTCATCAGCCACCTCTGCACCCCAAGCCTGACTGATTATGGTCAGACTTCCCTCCAGACTTGCACATGGAAAGATAGATGTGCAAAAAGAGCGCTGGACCTGCGAATGCTAGACCCACGAGCGACCCCTGGCCAAGAATACATGTGGCATCAGCGGGATTCAAACACGACAAGCAGAAAGTTCTACAAATGCACACTGCAGTACTCAGAAGGTATTTAGAGGTGGGGAGGAATAAATAAATAAATAAATAAATAAATAAATAAATAAAAATCTGTGCACTTAAGCAGACAGTTTCTGACCTTTAAGTAATTAGCACAGATGACTCACGCAAAATCCAACCCGGCAACATGGCAGAACAATAACACAGCCGGTTTTGATTTCTGCTTCCACTCCTCCTCCTGTCTCAAACCTGTGTCACCCGTTTAGATTTTTTTTCCTCCTCTTCTTTTCTAAAGACAAATACTAAACATGCAGGCCTGCACAGATTCCACCCTTTTCTCTAAAACTGTCTCCAATCAAAAGACTTTCAGTTTGGCACCATCAGGTCTCGTTCTACATGCAACAGCCTCACCCTTGAGACATATCGAAGCAATGCAGAGCACGTGAAACCTCCTAGGATCTGTTCTGGTGACCAAGAAGGAATAACTGTAGAGCCACCTTCTAATAAAGAGAGACCCTTTAAGCCCCTCTAGGCTGAGAGAGAGAGAGAGAGAGAGAGAGAGAGAGAGAGAGAGAGAGAGAGAGAGATTTCTGTTGAACTCATTTCCATTTCTAGAAGACTCGCCATTAATCCCTAGTCACCTCATTAGCTCAGTTGAAAGAAAAAAGTAAAGTGTATGATTAATTTATGACAGGATGGGCCTGTTGTGTGCATGTTACATGTTTATTGGCCTTGTGCCCAAATAAAGCAGGAAAGAGAGCTTCTTTACACAAGCGGTCTGTCAGGTTGTGTGAAAAATCACTTGTCAACCTGAAACTCGGCGCATAAAGACAACCATGCAAGCTTTCGGTGGGCATGCACACCGACACAAACCACAAACCAAATTCTCAACATGAAGAAAAGCAAAACGGCCCTACGATACGGTTAACTGCATCTCCACAACCACTGTGTCTCGTTATAGCCAAAGCAGGTTATAATTGGCACATTAATCCTAATCTTAATTCTCCTTGATTTTTTTTTTTTTTGAATTTTATTCCTTATAAACACAGCATAAGAAAATTCACAAAGCCTTTTAACACTACAAAAAGACAGAAGGGTAGTCCGGGGAACTCGTGTAACCAAGAGTACTTTGCAGAACTGATACTTTTGGTTCTGAGGGGCATGTAAATATGAAACCACTCGTAAAATTCCTTCATTCGGAAAAATGGAAACAAACCTCGTAAATTAAGAGGAGTTTAGCGAACAGACCCAATAACATGTTAGCCAAATTCTGCTAATGTGCATGTGCATACTCTGGGCTAAGGAGTACTTTAGTGAAAGTTCATCTCCACTACTCCATAAATAGCTTTTAAAGACACTTCGCCAAATGTTTATGGTTGGGGATTAATGGTTAATTCTTTTAGAAAAGCAGCAAATGACCATTCGTTTTCTACATGTGCGCAATTACGAGCCATGATTTCAGCGACAACCATCATCATGGTCACATTTGTTCGTTGGTGGCTCCAGTGAGTATACACAGCTAGCACAGTTAATACACTTTGCTAAACACAAAAACCCCAACGAGATGATGAAATGACCGATTTTCAGGAAATAATGTGCTTTAGAATCCTAAATAAGCTAGCAAATAAACACCAATAGACTTAATGGGGGGAGAAAGTTGAGTATTTCATTCCAATTTATTTTACTGTATAAATATTAGCATACATCTTTTAAAAACCAACAACGCAAGTAACACTTAATATTAGGAATATAACTATTTTTATTCTCCACTGTCTATTCGTCAGAATTACTTACATTACATCAGCAACTCAAAGTACGTCAACTTCATTTCCAAGCTTATCAAGAGGTCAAACGTTCAAAACAAGAACTCCCAAGAGTTGGAAAAGGTCCTTGTACCATCCATACATGCTGAGGACTAATGCACGAAGCACTGCAGCAACTACGTGCAGCACGCCCGTCTCGTTTTATATAACCACATCAGTCCTGAAATAGCGCACCACACGTCATACTATACACAAGAAAAGTGGAGCATGGACGTCCATCCCGCTACGGTGAAAGACGAGACACTTTTGCGCCATTTCCCAGAATAAATCCAGCGATTTTTGCATTGAGTGGGCTCCGTATCTTTCGCCACATAAAAGGCCACATAAGCCTTCACGCTGCCACCATTCATATCCCGCGGTGTGTTTTTTTTTTTCTTCTCTGGAAGACACAGTCATTACTGTGTTTCTTCTGACTCTGATGACAGAGCATGCACTTACAAAGGCCTAATTACACCAAGTCTCTCTGGGTACGTTGGCAAATCGGCCAATTAGAGCAGTGTGGAGCTAATGACCTGACTGATCTCGGTCTCTGAGTGTTTCGCACTTCTAAACATCTGACAGACCGAGAACGTCGTTAATAACTTCCTATGAAAAATACTCGCATCTCTCAAAAAGAAGAAGATGCTTCAATGTTTGATCTGCAGGACAAGAAGCGCAAGACATGACCCCCCCCCCATTTCCAGCAGACAACCTTGTTATGGCTAATGGAAGCAGCATGCTCATTTGTGGAAGAACAGCGTGTAGATGTATTTACTATTATTTAAATTAAATCTTATTGTTCGGAGCAATAGAGCCTTCGATTCCTGAACTTTCCACCAAGAAAACACAATTGTGTCAGAGTTGACTTTAGTGCTTGGAGCCCTAAATATCATAACTTTGCTGCTTAACAAGAGTTATGATTTCCACCATTGTATCATGGGCCCCCTGGCTACGCTTCAAAAAGCCCTGGAGGTCCCCGGTCCCCATTCTGAGAATTAAAGACGGTTTAAAGACTCAAGCATGTGTGATGAGTCAGGACTGAGGTGTGCAACCAGCCACAGTGACTCTACTTCATTCAGCACACCAGCCAGTGGTCACTGCATAACTCATGACAGATGGTGACTTAGAGACTAAACACACCAAAACATTCGGTCCAGTGTGACTCATCTGTGCTTTGTGGAAAGAACAGCAAAGTGTTTGGAACACATTTCTCAGATGCAAGGGAAATGAGTTGCATGGCGCAATGGAGAAGTATCTAAGATTCCATGCTAAAAGAAGAGCATCTGGTTTAAAGGGCTAAAGTCGCCTCCCCTGCCTGGGCCAACCTGCAGCTCCGACTGTGTCTCTCCACAGGCTGGGAAATTGGCAGGCTGGCTAATGAGAATAGAGATAGTAATGAACAGAAAAGACAAGCAGAGACCTTATTAAGGCTTGGCGTTTGACCTTCTAAGTGCCCGTCGTTGCTGCGTTGCCACTCAAGGATCAATGAGTGCATATGGAGTGCTGCGATTGCTCATGCAGAATAATGAGAAGTCCAGTTTTAGTTGTAAAGAAGCTACAATATGAAAGGACAGCCCTGGTTTTACATACGTGTGCTAATCTATATAATTAATAGATACATGTTGAATTTAACTGATATGTAGAGTGTTTCAGCTTAGTCACAGTGTATGGTCAAAATTTACCTTCTATTACCGTCTAGCCATCTGTGTTTTTATTACCCAATCAAATTCCTCGCTACACTACGTTCATACCACCTGCCCTCTCGAAAAGCCCGGTCAACCCGCCGACTCTGGAATACGTGCGTCTTTATGCATTACAATTCATGGTAGGCGGTTTACAAAAAAGCATACGGAAATGCTGTTTGTTCTTTCAGCTTCATTAAACACTAGGGATGTCACGATACCAAAAACCTAGTAATCGGTACCGATACCACCAAAAGTACACGATACTCGATATCAAAGTCGATACCATGGCGGTCCATTGTGGCCCATTCGGAGGGAGTTTAACAACATTGTAATGTGTTAGCGTCGTTAACAAATAACAGGCTCCCAATAACATGATCCCAATAACATAACACGGAGCATAACATTAGCTGGTTTCACGGCAACAATGCCAGCTGCCTCAAACATACATAACATAGGACAGTCTATCAGGTGTTTCGCCAAATTCCAGGTGTTTCCTAGCTCTGTTTGAAATGAACGACAGCATCGGTTGCACACCGGAGCTTTCCTCTCTTTTCCTCTCAACGAGCAGGGGCGGAGCTATACTTGTTAAGCTAGTCTAATCTTCTGTAGTTTTTCCCCGTGCGCTTGTAGGCGTTCTTCTTCTTCACCACTTGTGGACCGACTAAAACACTTGTGCATATTTGCTGCTCCCCATCAGGTCTGGAAGAATTGCAAACACGGTATCTCCATTAGAATCGGTTCCAATGCTAGCGCAGAAAAACAAGTAAAGTCACGTTTTAACCGAAGTATCAACTCTCGTGATATCCCTATTAAACACATCCTTTATAAAAATAAAAATAAATAAAAAAGCCACTTGCATCCAACAAAGAAATAAAGATCAGCAGGAGGAATGGAGGATAAGAAGAGTGGACAGACCAGTTATTTTATATAAGCCTAGATTGCATTAAGGAAATATTATCCATCCATTTTCCAGACCACTTATCCTACACAGGGTCACGGGGAGCATATCCCAGTGCCAACACCATCGCAGGGCACAATCGCACACACTACAAACATTTACAACAACAACATTACTCAGAGATTGATGAATGAGGCCCAATGTAAGAGATTGTATAGAATCATTGATCTCCGAAAAATATCTTCAAAGAAAGAGCAACAATTAGGGGATTTGATCTTTTTGTTATGTTTTATTTCGCAAGGGAGCCTATCTCGGGGAACTCTGTGCACAAGGCAGGGGACATCCTGGACACATTCACACACTACAGACAATTTGGAAATGCCAATCAGCCTACAATGCGAGTCTTTGGACTGGGGGAGGGAAAGAAGAGTACCCTGAAGAACCCCAACCAACAATGCAACCATTAAGGTCCCTACAAGCAGCTATACCTTCAGACAAAAACAAAACAGTGCACAAAAATGGAAAGAAACTTGGATTAAAAAAATAATAATAAATAAATAAATAAATATATATATATATATATATATTTTTTTTTTTTTAATTATAATTTATTATTTTTAAAAAGAAGCACATCTACTCATGCCATGATTTCTATCCTTCACCTTTTCCCACTGATCTCATTTAAGAATTTTTCCATTCCACTGGAATACTACTTCTGTGGAAGAAGCATCGAAACCACAAACTGCTGAGCTGAACCGCTGCAAGAACACACTTCCTTAACACGCTGAGAAAAGACGTGAACACAGACCACACAGAGAAGACCGCCACACTGGAGACACTGTTTGGTGTTGGAAATGGAAAGCAATTCATCCGAGTGTAATAAGACTAACGAGGCACGTAAAGCGCAGCGGTCTGAGTGCAGAGCAAACAGCGGCGTGTTTACTTTTTCACTTAAACTTTTGAAGGACACGTGAACCATAGCAAACAAAGTTTATCCCCCCACGCCCCGGTTCTCTGCTGTAAAAACCCGGCCGGTGTGTTTGGGGATACTGGAAGCAGATGGACGCTGGATCATGTGTCCTTCAGTGTGTGGACTAGGACATAATAATCGAAATTCCTAAGAAAAAACATCATGAAGCCAAATCATAATTTTAGCATGAACAACACTGAAGGTAAATAAAAATGTTTTATCGCCGCTAATCTTTAGGGGTTTTCCCTACATATCGCTCTTAGTACAAATACTTTGTTTGAAAAATGGATAAATAAGTCATTTGCATGCGTGTGTGTGTGTGAGCGTGCGAGCATGTGTGAAAGATGTGTAAACATATAAGTACTCCATAAATAACAGGTGGTCACAGCTCAAGCCAAAAGGACAGTCCAGGATGCACTGGCATCCCCAAAAAAAAAAAAAAATGAAAATTCATAATAATAAATAAATAAAAATGGAATGATGCTTTCATTGGTCCTTCATTTGTACTCTGTAAAAAATATTCTTTGGCCCAGTTTGGATTTTAACTTATTATAACAGCTAGATTTCAAAATAAATGTATCGCAGAGATTGAGATCACCGTGTATTAAACTCCACTGAACTGAACCAAATTACTGTGTGATGTTTTTGCCTTATACCACAGCACAGAGAGAGAGTTCTCGATTCTGATCGGTGTTGATGAATTTTCTAGAACAGCAGCTCGCACAGTAGTTCGGACTACAAGTCACGTCACTGGTTTATATTAACACGCTCATTCAAAACATCACGTCTACAGCAACAGCTCACTTTTTTGTTTGTTGTTGTTTTGTTTTTGTTTTTTTTACAAACGAATGTGAAAGGGTTTTATTATACAGTTGCAATCAAAATGATTCAACCCCTATTGTAAATCAAGTTTAAATGTCAAAATGTACAGAATGTCAGCTGTTTGAAATGAACTTATAATGACTACTCCGGTCTCAAAATTATTCCACCCCTGAAAAGAATCCCTCACAACAGCACATATATGCAAAACAGGTGTTGTCTTATGCACACCTGATGCAACTAATCAAGGGCTTCGTTAGTTGCACCAGGTGTGATTGAGCTGGAAACATGAAATACCTGTACTGGCTAGGGGTAGAAAGTGGATGAAATACCTGGACGGGGCAGAAAAAGGAAGCAAGCAATGGCTGCAAGCAGATTTCTGAGAAGGCAGGTTGTGAAAAACCCTCGAGTGACTGTAAAAGACCTGCAGCAAGACTTGGTGGCAACAGGCACAGTAAGGCAGATACTAAACGCATAAGGTTTCCATGCCAGAACACCAAGACATACACCACTACTGACCCAAAAGCACAAAAAGACATCTCAGAATAATATAAATAAGCCACAGAAAATTTGGGATTCTGTTCTGTGGAGCGATGAAACAAAACTTTTCAGCACGAGGGATCAGCGGTATGTCTGGAGGCAGAAGAATGAAGAAAGAACACTCTGTCCACAGTCAAGCATGGTGGAGGCTCGGTGATGCACTGCAGCTGCTTTGCATCCTCTCGCTCTGGAAACCTGCAGCAGGTGGAAGGCAAGATTGATTCATTGAAGTATCTGGAAATCCTAGGAGAAAACATCATGCGGTCTGTGAGGAAGCTGAAGCATCATAGGACCTTCCAACAGGACGATCATACCAAGCATACCTCAAATTCCACCACGGCTTGGTTGCAGAAGAAGTCCTGGAAGATTCTAAAGGGACATCAGTCACCTGATTCGAACCTTATAGAAAATCACTGGTGGGAATTGAAGAAGGCGGTTGTGCAGCACACAAACCCAAGAATATTACTGAACTGGAGGCCATTGCTTATGAGGAACGGGATAAGGTTCCTCAGAAAGGCTGCCAGAAGCCATGCATCTCGTTTGCAACAGCTCATAACAGCAAAAGGACGCTCTACTAAGTACTAACGCTGCTTGTCACGAAGGGGTTGAATAATTTTGAAACTGGAGAAATCATAAGTTGCGTTTTCAGTTGAATTTGGGGAAACAATTGAAGCATTCGTTGTGTTGAACCGTTTCAATTGCTTTTGTTTGATTTGTTCATCACGAACAGCTGAAAGTCTGTACATTTTCACAATAAACCTGACTTGCAATGGGGGTTGAATCATTTTGATTGCAACTGTATACGACTGAGGATTTGAGAGTCACCAGATTCTTAAACCGCCGTCTCATTCTTGTGCACTCCCTCCACTGTGATGACTTCATGTACAGTCAGAGAACAAGCTCGGCTCTGCCATTTCATCATAAACTAATCTGTCCCAACTGCAAAGCTACATTTCCAGTTTGGCTTTTCCTTCCCACTTAAGCCCACACTGTGAGTCTCAGAGTGACAAATCAGTACCACTCGAAACGATAATGAGGCAGCAGTTCGATCTAAACCAGGCGAAACTCCACAGCTTCACACGCAGCTCCTTCTCCTAAATAAGCACTCTTCTCCAGATGCTTTATACTTCCCGGCCAAGGACACGGATCAAAATGTGACTCATTCCACCGTGCAGAAGCCGGATGGAAATATTCACACTCGCCCACGCCGTACTCCACAGACCCTGACAGCTTCACGCCGGGAAGGCACAGGAGAATTCCTACAGAGAAATATATTTATGGGGTTTAAAACGTACTCACCGTGTCCAGCTGAAGAGAGAGAGAGACGTGAGACGGCACAACACACCCACAGACTAACCCTGCTCAACTCTGAAACCACGACTCGTTTCCTGTTGCACACACACTTCGTGCCCCACCCACCTGACTTCAGATCAGTAGTTAGAAAGCACAGGCACCAATCAGAGCACAGAGGGGAAAGGATTTGAGTAATAGCAGGGTGTAAATGAGAATAATCCAGCCTGGCTGCTTTTTCCTGTACCGCTAGATGTATACCATTAATTTAACACACACCTCTCTAAGAGATCCCTCTTTCGACAGAATGCTAAATATGGATTTTAAAAAAATAAATAAATAAAAAAAAAGTCCCAAAATGGCACAGACACAACCCCTGATGTCACTGCTTCAACTCTTCATGACCTCTACAGGCTGCAAAACAGAAGTACTGAAGGGAAAAAAAGAAGACTTAATATCCAGCAGGACGTCTTTGTTGTATAAAGCAGCGTCGAGGAAAGGATGCGAGCTCCAGACGTTATTCAGCGAGTGCACCTGGACGAGCGCAGAAACTCCCTGCTTTAAACATACGCGTGTGAGATCGAATGACGGGGCAGGCGGCAGGAAAGAAAACGCCAGGACCCTTCATATCAGTGGACGAACAAACAAGGAGACGAGAGCAGAGGAAGGAAACGCATCTGGCAAGGGGAAAAAAACAAAAAAAACGACGTTACACATCCAACATATCCAGCTGGACTGTAGAAATATTTATATCATCATCTTCATTGCTTTCATTAACATGACGTTTACATTTATTCATAATACACGACACCCAACTGAAATCAGCAGAAATTCGATTTGAACCCTGGGCCAAGACTAAAGCCCAGTTCGGACTCGGCTGGTTTTACACGTAGACAAGGCAAGCATTAAAAAAAAAAAAAGAAAAAAAAAAAGGAAATCTTTTTAAAGGCTGCATATAGATGCTTCTAGAACAGCTTCAACAGCATGCCCTAAAATAATCCCAGATAATACACTCACCATACACATTAATAGGCACACCTGCTCGTTCATAAAATTATCCAAAATCAGCCAATCCAGGAATTTTTCAAAATGACCATAGATTTTGGCCAAGACGTGTCATGTGATGTCATCACACCGCACGTTCAGCCAAAGCCCTCTTCAATTCATGTGTGTAGAACATGAGTACAGCTACAAGGTCTCATTTACCAACAAACATCACTGCGAAATTTCGTGCAACTGCAATTTCGCCAATTCAAGTAGTTTTCTGAAAAAAAGAAAGAAAAAAAAACCCGCACAAAAATCCGCAAATTGCCTTACACTCAAACACTTTTGGTCACAACAACCAAATAAAACTCGAAATCTTCTATGGTCTGCCAATCACGTGCCCATGCATGAAATCAGATACAGAAAGGGGATAACGTGACCGCAGTGACTTTGACTGTGGAATGGTTGTTGGTGCCAAACGGGCTGGTTTGGGTGTTTCAGACACCACTGATCTCCTGGGATTTCACACACACACACACACACACACACACACACACACACACACACACACACAGTGTGAAAAACATCCTGTGTGAGGCAGTTCTCCAAGCAGAAATGCCTTGCTGATGTGAAAGGTCAAAGGAGAATGAACAAAGTGGTTCATTGGACAGGAAGGATACAGTAACTCAAATACCTACTCTCAAGGTTTGGCATGTTGTGCAATCCGAGATGCTTTTCTGTTTGCCACGGTTGTAAAGAGTGATCATCTGAGTTACTGCAGCCTTCCTGCCATGTTTTAATATACGACACCAATCTGAACTTTAACTGACCTGCATACACAAAAGAACAACGTTCCTCCTGGCACATCCACTAAGCAGTAAGTTTAAAAATAAAACAGCCACATCGTCAGGTAGGAGATTGTTAATCTTTCAGATAACGTCCGGTGGAGTGAAGCTGTGATTTTTCACGTTTGACGGCTTTATCTGTAGAACACACACTTACTCTAATCTGCGTTTGTTTCTAAGCAACTCTGCTGAGTAAGGGGCATTATCATATTATTCATTAAAGCTCACCTACTACAGTTTTAAAACGTGCCTAATTTTGTGTTAGCGGTCTCATACAATAGATTTACACGCATCCGAGGTCAAAAAGTACTTTCATGTGCTCATCATTTAGCTTTTCCCCTCCCCAGTGTCATAAACGACTCTTTAAATGATCCGTTCTAAATGATTCATTCTAAACTCATCCTTTCAGAGAGCATACTCTGCTCTGATTGGTCAGACGTCCCAGTCTGTTGTGATTGGTCTACCGGCGAGCAGCCGATGAAGACCAGAGGCGGGGTTTTTGTTACATAGCTTAATACAGGAAGTAAGTCTGGAATCACGAACGACTCGTTTCAGCTGTTCAGAATCGGTTCCTTCTTTTGGGAGTCAGTAACTCCGTTTGTCCTGTGCATTGATTTGTGAAACGTTGCAGACTTTTTTCCATTCAGAAAAAGCTCTAGAACACACATGAAAAGGGAATATTTGAAAAACCATAAGAGGTGCACTTTAAAGCAAAAAACACTGGACTTAACTGGGTCTTCTCTTGAATTCATCATCGTATCATTATCTTGTTTAAATCCTCCAGAGGATAAACACTTGGGTCCTTGATGTTCACCATTTACTTTGCATTTCCTTCTGGTTATTTAGCAAGTAAATACCTTCTCACGTCGGTGCTTATCAACAGGTGTGGGACGGCCGGTGTTATCTACCCCATTATCAACCATTTCGATCTCTCCTTCTCATACAACAGGCCAAAATACATAGGCCGAGTTAGCCTTGGCTTTCCGCCATACTTTCCTCACACACGCATGCTTATCCAAGGACTTTAACAGTGTTTAAATTCTTGCAAGAACGCAACACAGAATTCTGCAAAGTGTTCATATGTTGCAACATTTTCGAGTTTCAGTGCCTCTGCATTTTTATTATTGGTATATTACGCAACATTATTTCCCTTCATGCTCTCCCAACGCTTGCTCACAACACTCACTCGTCCTTCTGTCTTTTCCCCCTCACACACAAACACGCCATAGATCAGTGCCGATTTAAGCCCCTGGATGAAAGCGGGAACAAACCCTACACATTATATAAGGCTGAAAGCTTATTCAGACAGAAGAAATGCCATGCTTAACGGACACTGAAATGTCAGTGGGTTTGCCCTAATCCACACACATTAGAGGCGACATCTTTCACAAAAAATAAAGTACGAGAAACGCACTGTTTCCGAACATTCAGGACGAGCCCGAGGACAAGCGCATTAAATAAGTAAGAATGAAAATGTCTCTCTTGGCTTAAGTGAGAAGCAGCTCTGCAGGTGGAGATGCTTCGTTGATGATGAGAATGGTTTCAGCTGACAGGAAGTCAAAAGAAGTAGCTCAAAGAACCACTCTTTACAACTGTGGTGAGCGGAAAAGCATCTCAGAACAACGAGACACTGAACTCTGAGGTGGATGAGCGACAATAGAAGATGACCACAGCAGGTTCCACTTCTGAGGACAAACTGGGCACACGCTCACCGAAACCGAAACCGACCAGGCCACATTTCGTTCAGTTTTGGCGAGACTGTACCCACTATAGCCACGAGTGGAACCTGTGTTTCAGCTTTTCTTTTTTGGCCAAGTAAAATTAGCAGTGTTTCATCACATGGCTTGGACCGTACTTCAGAAGTGTCCTCCAACAAATAGTTTCAAATGGGGGTCTAAAAGAACAGTAATGTTCCCAGCACACGCTAGGGTGAGTGTGATAATTTTAGTACATGTAACAAAGCCCAGCACCATCAGAGTTCAATTTCCAGATGATATTGTACAAAGCCAGAAATAGCTTCTCTTGCCAAGACGAATATCCTCATCCATCAGCCTGAAAAAGCCCTGTGGCAAAACTATTCTCATGACTCTGATTCACACAAGAGGAAACTCGAGATACCTTTAGATTAACCGCATTTAAAAAGTTCGGAGAAAGTCAGTCATTCCAAAAAATTACAAATTAAAAAACACTCCACAAAACGGAGTCCTCAGTGAAGAACCAGAGCCCTGAACCAAGCTTCAAACCACAGTAAGACCAAATTACAAGTCTGTAACAAATAACATTTGTATTTTACCCAGAGCAGTGGTGCTCCCTGGTACAAATCGAACCTGCAAAACTGACAACTGAGCTGGACAAAAAAAATAAAAATCGATTGGCCACAACAGGACACCATGTAGACAAGAGGACAACGTGCAAGGCAGAATAAAGAAAAAAAGCTTTAATATCTTGAGGCTTCAGAGGGGAAATTATTAAAAGGCACATCAGAAAGAACTAATCACTGGTCACTTCAATCATGGGCATTGCCCCAAACCAACCAACCAGCCACTGGGCATCGTTCCCAGCGACCAATCCCCGTCCGGCATCGTTCCCAGCGACCAATCCCCGTCCGGCATCGTTCCCAGCGACCAATCCCCGTCCGGCATCGTTCCCAGCGACCAATCCCCATCCGGCATCGTTCCCAGCGACCAATCACCGGCCGGCATCGTTCTCAGCGACCAATCACTGGCCGGAATCACTCCCAGCAACCAATCATGGATCACTCTTGTTTGTCCCACACTTTGTTCTTCAGATTAGACTCTTGGCGATATTTACAATGAACAAAATCAAGTTACTTCCTCCTTAACCAACTACTTCATAACCTCTTACTCATCTTTGTCTGCGTTCCTGCTTCATCCAATAAGAAACACGTATTCCGAGTGTCCTTATAAAATCTTCCTAACTTCACCTGCCATGTTCTGATATGCAAATATTCATGAGGAAGCAATGAATATGCGAAGTAATATGCAAATGCAGCTGCCAACACTGATTATATCACAGGGTGCCAACAACAGTAGTTAAGTTGATCGAATACCACGACCTAAAAACCTCCCACCGGCACCGCAACTAAGCCTGAACAGACTGAAGAAGAAAAAAGGTTATTTTACTCAATCTAAACACTCAGCTGCTCCATGTGGCTCACTACACATCATTCTCTCTACTAACAAGTTAGCGAGTTAGCATCTAGCTAAGGTCATATTCAGCTGTTAAACAAATACTCACGTTCATGCTATCTTCAGGTTCCCTTCTGGTCTGTTATCTTCCGTTTGCGTTCTTCTCCGCCGAGAGACAGAGAACCTTTACTTCATAAACTCGCCGCCTGAATAATTCAGCACCATCAACGCGTTCATCTTCGGTACTTTCACAATTCAAACTAGCTTAGATTACGGGATTTGTTTGTAACGGACAACGAAACTAACCAATGGACGGTGACTATATAAAGCGCACGCGGGTCGCTACAAATAGCAGCCAATCAGATTCGAGTAAGGGCGGGACTTTTCGATTTCCATCAGTGAGGTAGGTTGTCTCCGTTTTCATCAAGTCAGTTATGCAAGCAAGTGTGCGAATGTTGTACATCACCTTAATGAAGTTTTCAGACAACGCTGACTTTAATCATATCAAATAAAAAAATATATAATCATGATCTTAATTACAACTTTAACAAACCTTTATAATTTATCATTTAATTAGTTTTTATTATTATTACTTAATTATTTTTAAAATTAGTATTTTCTATTTTTTGTATTGTTTTATTCTATATTTGTTTGTTTTTTCCCCGTACTACATCATAATAAAATGTTTTAATTGTAATGTTGTTTTTGCTCCTTGAATGTTCAGCACATCGAGGTACCACATGCATGAAATGTGCTCTATTATTATTCTAGAAAAAAAGTTACATTGTTGGTTTGTTACATGCAAAAGTTTGCACACCCTTAGTACAAATGAAAGAAAAAACAAAAAATGATTTATAGACATGACATTTAGTGTGGTAGGTACAGACAGATGTTCCATAATTATTACAAGCAACAAATCTGGTCAAGTTGTGTATGTTGCTTGAGGGAAAATACCAATTCAAAAGATTGCGACTACAGATTATAAATAATCTGTAATAATTTGCATGCCATCAATGCTGCATCAATGCAGCGAACTGTTTTCATATCATTGTGTAGCTTTTTATTATTTTTTAATAAGATATTTCTACTAATAATTATAATACTAATATTACTATAAAAAACTATTAATAATAATAATAATAATAATAATAATAATAGGTATGTTCCCCTTTTTGCTTAGCACGTTCATCTCATTTCTCCAGGGTCGGGGGTTCGATTCCCGCCGCTGCCCTGTGTGTGCAGAGTTTGCACATTTTCCCTGTGCTACAGGGGTTTCCTCTGGGTATTCCAGTTTCCCCCCAGTCCAAATTGATGCATGGTAGGCTGATTGGCATCTCTAAAGTGTCCGCAGTGTATGAATGGGTGTGTATGTATATGTGATTGTGTCCTGTGTTGGATTGGCACCCTGTCCAGGGTGTACCCTGCCTTGTGCCCCATGCTCCCTGGGATAGGCTCCAGGTTCCACGCGAGTCCCTGTTGGATAAGCAGTATAAAAAAATGGATGCATGAACCCATGGGGGATGCAAACTTTTGCAGTCAACAATATAATACGAATATCACATCTCTAACCAAAATAAAATGAATAAAAGAAAAGGCTGCACAGACACATGGAACAAGAAACACATGAGGCATATTTGCTTTATAGTTGTATTTATAGATAACTTAATCATATAAAACTTAAGGTAAATCATTTATCAATGATTAATCAATGATCAATACTTCCTTCAATAGTAAATAGATGATCATCGATATATATACAGTTAATCACATATGTAATATGTTTTGTACACAGGCCTATTACAGATATGAACTGATTACTATTCCCAGCTTGTGATTTATTTCTCTGAAAAACCCTCAGTTGTTGTTCCTGCGAAACAGTATAACAGAGATTTGTTCCCAAGAAAGGATATTACATACAGTACACAAATCATCCTAGAAGTTTATAAAGACCGTCTAATCATCCATGCACCTCAAAAACATTTCATTTCAAACAAACAAACAAACAAACACATAAGGAGTAAAATGTATTTTTTGTTGGTGGAAGTTGTGTCAGGTGTCAGAATAAGATCTTATTTACATGTCAACCCTCATTACACAAATTCAAAACAAATCCAAATGCTTAGAAGGTTGTTCAGATGCAAATATACAGGCAGGTTGAGCTTAGAATATTATGTCAAATATTATGTAAGGAATAATAAATCACATCAGGTCACACTGTTATAGGAAAATTGGTATAAAAGCAACGCACTTTTATCTATATTATAACAAATTTATCCTTCCGAATTAATTTTCGTCTAGTTTCACAAATAAACGTTTACATTTCTGTGATTGTAACCCTTTATCTCTTCTATAATTTATCCTTTATTAAATATAGTACTTTAGAAATAAGTGTTTCTTATATACAGTACATTCTGGAGTGACACCGGTCAGTACGTATTCCCTAAATCATCCTTCACTCATTCTTATTCTATCCTGTATTGTCTTTCCTACCGAGAAAGTGATTCATGGATTGACCCCAGACAGCAGGGCCACCTCATTGAACAGTTTCCTGGCCTCTTCCCTGTAGCGAGGACTGAGCTCTTTAGCTCTCGATGCCTCGCGCAGATTCTCCCTCAAGTTGCCTCCGAGTCGTATACACTCCTGGTGCGTCTTAGCTTCCGTATTCACCTTCTGAGTCAGGCGCTTTTCTGATTTCAACAGCCAGTTGATCATCTCCTCAAGCTTGGTTCCAGCCGCCACGATGGCTTTGACGGCCTGACACAGCTCCTCGATGTTCTCCTGCGTTCGCTTCAGCTCGTCAGGCGCCGGATCGTCCGGTGTCACGGCCAAGCTGAAGTCATAGCCTTTCATCTGCATGCTGATCTGGTGGTCGTCTGAAAAATACAGATAAAGTTTAACCAAAATGGTGCTTAAGAGTGGGGAAAATGGGGGGGGGGGGCCAAGTATCTGAGTTGAGTGCAGAAGTATTCACCTCCCTTGGTTTTTGCTTGGAGGAAACCATGTACCTGTTTTACAGTTTATCCATAAAACACACATCATTTGCATTTTCTTTCATTAAAATACATTAAACAGGATGTAAAAGGCACGCTCGATGCAGTATGTTTACACCGGCTTGAATCTCCCGTTCCTGATCTGCTACTGCCACCTGATGGAGACTCAACATTAACATGCTCTAACTCACCATGTTCATCCTTAATCTTCTGGAGGCACTCGGTCAGGCTGCTGTCAGGGGCACAGCGATAGCGGTACATTACAGTTTTCCGCTTTTCCTGCATACACTCATAGTGTTCCTGCTGCTTGTTGAACGTTTCTGCAAAGTCAGAGAACCGCTGATCCAGATCTGTCACACCAACGTGCCGGACAATAACCCTGCCACTTCTGCACTGGGAATCTGAGCGAGAACATTGTGTGTGTCATGGTAACGTTTAGGCACGTAATGGAACGACATCATGTTTGCAGGGTAATATAAAAATTTGAGTTCTTGTCATAAAACAAAGAAAAACAGGTCATTTTTTAACGGGACTAACCATAAGTAGGTGAACGAGATATTCTTGCAGACTCTGGTGCACCAAGTATAGGCTGTCTCTGAAAAAATAGTGACAGGTTACATTGGTTTTACAGTATGGAGAAAATTCCATGAAACTGTTCTCTGAACAGCCATCGATCCATCCATTTTCTGTACCGCTTATCCTACAGGGGGTTCCAGGGGGGTCTGGAGCCTATCCCAGGGAACTCGTGGCACAGGGTACACCATGGACACTCATCACAGGGCACAATCGCACACATTCATACACTACAGACAATCTGGAAATGCCAATCAGCCTACAACACATGTCTTTGGAAACCCCCGAAGCATGGGGAGAATGTGCAGAGACAGGATATGAACCCCCAGTCCCATAGGTACAAGGCAAACGTGCTCACCACTACACCACTGTGCCCCACGTTCTGTAAACATACCAGTTCAAATCAGAGGAATTTAAGGGGTTTGAAATGATGCCCGTCCCGCTGATGCGCTTCTTATGGACAGATTCTCATTTGATAATTTAAATGACTTAAAAACAAGTGTAAATAATGCAACTTAGTTTACCCCTACATGTCAATCAATTCATAATAATAACTAACAAAAATGTACAAAAATCCGCGCTGCCTCCGGATGTGTTTTGTCTTCCTCCATAGTCACGCCAGGGGCTAATGGTTCAAACAGACAAGGCAAACTTTTTTCATTATCCATTTTCATTGTGAGTGTATTGACGGCTCCCCGCCTTTCCCTACCACGTCCACGCCCCCCTCCCTTCTTCGCACGTCCATTTCATCTGCATTTTTCAAAAACATTGAGAGGTAGACTTGAGCTGAAAGAGGGAGGTTTCATGGCCCTTTAAAGTGGTTGTAATTCACGCATGAATTTATAAGACTCACGTCGTAGTTACGGTTAACGCTTCATTAGTCTGTGATTAGTACATACCTTAACTCATCATTAGTCCATATTTACTCCATATAGTCCGTATTTACTCGGGTATCCGTGCGTGATTATTCATGTACTGTTATCCTAAAGTGTTGCTGATAAATATAGCGACATGTTTATCTAATGTTCGGAATATCTGAATAGTTTAATTCATACACGTAAGAGAAATCTGCATCAGATAAAAGGGCGAGAAGTGAAATTCTTGATACTTTCTTCTTAGCTTCTACACTGATATGGTTTGGGTCTTCTTTTTGGATATATTCTATTATAGGCAACATATTTGTTTACTTGGGAAGTAACTCTGAACTTTACAGCTACACTTGACTCAGTTCATTCTGAATAAACTGAATAGAACTCTACTTCTAAATGCACACTGTTTACACTGCTGATAAACACACAAGGAAACCAAACTGTTACTCTTTTACTAGTGTAATTCCTTTGTCCTTAATTCATTCAATTATCCTGGATTAAGTGTCTTACCTCTTCCTCGGAGGACAGACCTTGAGGACAGCAGCACAGAGAGCTCAAACAGTTCATTTTAAGAGGAGAAAAACGTAGATTTGAGAGAAAATGGTGCGAAGTGTTCGCGGTAACGTCAGAGTCATGACGACCACGTGATCGTATTCACCTGCCAAACGTGTTTTAACTGTTTATTAAAGCAACAAACCACTAGAGGGCGTTTTTTTTTTAAACTTCCATTTTGATGATGCGGTCACAGGTGTGTGTGTGTGTGTGTGTGTGTGTGTGTGTGTGTGTGTGTGTGTGTGTGTGTGTGTTGAAGGCTTCGAAGGCATCTTAGCCGAACAGTATTTAGAACGGAAGGTGTTATTAGGAACACCTATAGGCCTATACCTGCTCATTCATACAATTATCTAATCAGCCAATCATGTGGCAGCAATTTAATGCATGACATCACGCAGATACAGGTCAAACATCAGAATGGAGAGAAATGTGAAATCTCTGACTTTGACTGTGGCACTCGGATTGGTTAAAGTATTTCAGAAACTGCTGATCTCCTGGGATTTACACACACACACACACACACACACACACACACACACACACACACACACACACACACACACACACACATACACTTCTAGAGTTAATGGTCCTGTGAGCAGAAATGCCTTGTTAATGAAAGAGGTCAAAGGAGAATTGGCGGAAAAGACCAGGGGACATTTTTCCAACCTGCTCTTCCAGCTGCCCAGTTCTGGTGAGTCTGTACCCACTGTGGCTTTAGATTCCTGTTCTTGACTGACAGGAGCTGAACCCATTGTGGTCTTCTGCTGTTGTGGCCCATCCACCTCAAGATTCGGTGTGTGTTGTACGTTCTGAGATGCTTTTCTCCTCACTACAGTTGTAAAGAGTGATCATTTGAGTTACTGTAGCCATCCTGTTAGCACAAAACATTTTCCTCTGCCTCTCATCATTTGCAAGGTGTCTTCACCTGCAGAACTAAACTCAAACTAATCCGTCTGGCCTCAACACCTTCAGTGGGTCGCTGAGATTCCCATTTTGGTGTTTGATGTGAACATCTGTACATTAACATTCACCTGTAGCGGATGATTCTATGTATTGCACTTCTGCCACATAATTTGCTGACTGGATAACTGCATGGAGTGAGCAGAGGTACGACTGTTCCTAATAAAGTGGTTGGTGAGTGTAAATATCTCGATCAGTTCGACCGAATGTCAATGGCCGAATGTCTATTCTTCATAAATCCAATAAAATACATTAATCCAATAAACTGCTTTTCATTAATAGTGTTTTGACTAAAACCAGTGTTTCTATTGACTTTATTTATTCTCTGAGACGTACACAATTTAACAATATTACCTAATCATCGAAATAAAGCCTATTTTTTTAAGTGCTGTATTTGTAAAAATAAATAAATAAATAAATAAAATTAAATAAAAATTAAATTAATAAATAATACTCTAACCACTAGGGGGCGCCTGTGAAACGCATTTAGACTGATTTAAAACTGTGTGTGTGTGTGTGTGTGTGTGTGTGTGTGTGTGTGTGTGTGTGTGTGTGTGTGTGTGTGTGTGTGTGTGAGAGAGAGAGTGAGAGAGAGCGAGAGAGAGAGAGAGAGAGAGAGAGTCCTC
>CM022774.1:9677332-9719832 GCA_012411365.1 Ameiurus melas
ACACATGGTATGCAACTAAGTTTATTTACTGTTTTTCTTTTGTGACTAGATTTTTCTTTGTATATTTATGTGCATAAAGTATAAGTATGGTGGTGGTTGTTGTTGTTGTTGTTGTTGTTATTATTATTATTTGCAGGACTTGTGCAGAATCGAATCTTTCATGCGACCTTATTATTGTAACCTTTTTATTTTATTTGTACACTTAAATTTTTTTTTAAATAAAATAAAGGACTTTTATAATTTTAGGCTTGGGCTATCAGATACATAAGGGAACACTGACCAGTTTATAAAAGTAAACGTTTATATATTTTGACATATTATGTGACTATAAAATGAACATAGTTAATAAACTTTTATTGCATCTAATGTTTTGATTTAGTTTCTGTTCGAGATCCAGGTGTGTGTGGGTTTGATTGGTTTATATTTAGTACTATTAATAGTAACGCAGGGTCAGTAATTTAATCTTTTAGACTGCACAATAGTCTACTTTTACGCTGACTTTAGTGCTATTTATGTTTTAACATTTGTGACGTACATTTTAGGAATAAAAATAGAGAAAATAAAGAAAGGATGCGATTGTATTACGCACACACAAAAAAACCCTTCCCTTGAACATAGTATTTTGTTTCAAGCGTTTATTAAGACGTGTTTATTAAGTTGCCATGTTGAAGTTAATATCACATGGAATATCACCTTTATTATTTAACGAACAACTCCTCCAGTTATTTGGCTTCATGGTTTTATTGTTTAAACGGATGTACTGCATCTGTAGCTGTTCTCATGGATGTTAACTTCAACACATTCCCTTTTCCTTGACCTGGGATTGATGAATGAATAATGGACATTTATGAAGGGCAGTTTCTGGACTGTCATCATCCCAAATTCACAAACTTTTAACGAGAACAGTAAGGGTGTTCGGATGTGAACGCCATGAGGGAAAATCTTAAAACTGTTCTCGAATTGTTAAACTTTTTCCAGAGCTGGAAAAAAATCACGTTACTGGATTTCCTGAAAGTTTTTGTGTCTCCATACGAGCACAAATTCTTCCGTCTGAAAAAGTATCCGTAAACGAATTGCAGAGTTTATTAGAGTTTAATTTAAACACACGTTTGGCTGTTCTTTTCTCAGTAAACGTGTCCAAATTATTCTCTGATACTGACGGTTATGAAGAGGTCGAGTGATCGTGGTACCTACCTGCTCATGTCCGATTAATCAACTGATGGTTTTTTTAAAAAATTGATACTAAATGAAAACTTAACAAGGTAAAATATTGCTGACCTTTATTAGAAAAAAAAAACGTACTGACTGTGTACATTGAAAATGTACTGTACTTTTTAAAAATGAAATAAATATCAATATATGTTAACTATTAATAAATATTAAAGTAAATAAAGTGTAAATATCCAAACTGAACCAAAAATACTTCAAATAACACAAGAAAATTGATCAGCGGTAATTTTTATTTTGGCTCTAGAGGCCGCTCTTGTACCGTATAATGACGGCGGACCCTTCTCTCAGCCGTTCCCGCAACGGACGCAACCGGGATCAACCATCGTTCAGCTGATTAATGGGCAAAACCGATCAATCGTCCGACCTGTAGATGTAGTTGATTAGTTTGAAATGCACTGGAGTATTTATTTATTTGTTTACTTATTATTTGTGTGTGTGTATAGTAATTTTTTTGCCTGAGTAACTATTAGATGACACATTTTCAGAAGGCCTTGGTGGACATATTTGAAGGCCCAAGCGACGAGGAGGAGTTTCTTGGTTTCAGAGGTGGTGCTTCAGGGCAGCTCTCTGAGGAGAGCCGAGACAGCCTCCACTCCCAGACCTCATGGAAGCCGGTGAGCGTTGTCGGATATTTCGCTTCTTAAAAAAAACACGTGCTGGGACCAGATCGTCTACACCCGCTGTAGCAAATTGGTCACTCCAGGAGGACACGCACGTTTTTAATATTAGGAGACGACTCGCTAACGTGTACCTTCTTCCAGAATCCATGAATCCTTGAAGCATGTTTGAGTACACTGTACTGGTCTTAACCCTGTGAGAAAGAAAAGAGGGAGATTGATTTATTTATTTATTTATTTATTTATGTATGTTCAGTCAACACTCTGGGTGAAATTCTTAACAAAGTCGAACCTAATGCAATTTTTAGAGTTAAAATTTTTTTTTTTCTTCAATGGATTTTTAAAAACCTTACATGGAGTTCCTTACACACTTCTCGCCAAGGAAATAGCCATAGAAGCATGGCGTCAAACAAACAAACAAAAGATCTTAAAAAGCATGATTGATTAGTGTTTATCCATCAAGAATCCATCGTTCTCTGTAACGGTGTCTCTGGTTCTGTTCTAGGTTCTTCGCTTTAAATCGAAATTCATTACGGATGAGCTGGCTCAGGTCTTCGTGGACACGGACAGTGAAGAGGAGTTCGAAGGGTTCAGTAAAGATGAGAGCGCTCTACATAACAGCTGGATGAGCCCCATGGTAACTAATGCGTATATATGCGTGTGTGTTTCTTTATATCTTTCGCTGTACCATGAAACCCATACGTGCATATTGAAATATCGGTGAGGTCTTTAGTGTTAATTTGTTGGGTCTTGCTGTGCTTTTGTCAGTCAGACATTGCTAGCGTAGTTGCTATGACGTTTAATAAGAAGGAGAAAAAAAATCACAACGATTTCGCATATAATTGAAAACACCAAGGTATTGCTGTCGGCTCCTAAGAACGAACGAGCCAGAAGCTTCTGGACACAGTTACCATTTTTAAGTGACGTTCAGCAGTATGTTAAGTGTAGACATGGTGGAGGTTTCGGTGCAACTGTTGGACTTGAAGACCCAGAATGCAATGCAGCTATAGTTACGGCAGAGGCTCGGCTAGTTAGCGATCTACAAAATTGATGGCTGTATCAGTGTGAACGTTGAAGTTTTGGAAGCTGATCTGTTCGAGCGGAGTGAAACGGATTGAACGCGATTTACTAAATACCACTGGTGCCATGAATAGAAGGTAGTCGAACGGCATTGTGGGTAACGTAAGTTGTAGATGGATTAAAAAAAATAGACCAACATGTAGATGAAAGAAGTTTAAACTGATATTATTAGAAACTTATTAGAAAATAAATCGTGGGTGCCATTAAAAAAATAGCCTGCAAGTCATAATGGGTGGAATTTTCCATGCGTGTTATTTCCAATAATTCCTCTCCCCTTCCTCCCTCAGGATTACGAGGCAGAGGAAGACAGTGACGACATCGGGTTTTATTCAGACGACGAGGACGAAGATTCGGCCCTGCAAAGAAGGCGGAGCTCAGGATTGTGCGTCGCGTTCAGGTTTCCTGCCAGAAGGAGCTCCGCCCAGGAAAGCACCGTGCCAAAAGAATCCAGAGTTTCCCTGAACAGAGATCAGCCTGTGGGGAGAGGCAGAAAGAGGAGAGGAGGCGGTGCAGATCCACCTGAGGCTCAGAAAAGCAGAAAAGTCGAGAAAAGATCCAGAGCCCCTAATAATGACTCTGAGGAAGAGGATAAAGACGAGGACGAAGAGGAGGAAGTCGGAATAACTGGGGCAGGTGTACAGATACTGAGTCGGAGAGCTAAAAATATTCAGGAGAATAAAGCAATGGTAAATATTCTCTTTGAATAACGAATGAGATTAGCGTCCTACGTCCATTATAATCTCTGAATGGTTTTTGTTTGTGTGTGTTCACAGCTTGCAAAGCTATTTGCAGACCTGACCTCATTACCTGTACTCTCCCAAAAGACCACGCCCGTAGTAAGTGCTGTATTTTTACTTTGACCTTTTTGCTTAATATTAACTGTGTTTATTTAGTTTAGAAAAAAATCGTTTTCTTGATAAGCCAGTTCTCTTTAACGACATGGTTCATTTTCTTTCTTTCCTGGAAAACAGAAGAAGAAGCAGCAGAGTCAGAGAAAGCGTACGTCGGAAGTGCAGAGCGAGAGGCGGAACCCGAGCCGCAAGGCCCGACCCCCCGAGCATTTCGGGCTCGAGCAGGAACCGGTCGTTGCTGCCGCGAAACCAAGAAAGAGCGTCGAATTCGACCTGAAGAAACTGATGGAGGTGAACAACAAACAAACAAACGTTGCATGTACTCCGAGTTCCTGTTGCGCATTACTGCACTACAACCACTATCCCAGGATGATGTCTAAGTTAGGGTTTGAGTCGTTGATTTAATATATTTTGAACACGTAGATTGATGAAGAGCTGCGTGTGAACAGAGACACACCGAGAAGAAAATCCAGAAAGCGCAGTTCTGTACGAATGCCAGAGGACATCACGGAGGAGGAGCTGGACAACGTGGCTGACCGTGCTAAAGACAAAATTCTTGATAAAGAAAACGTAAGTCGGCAGTTAGGGCACGTAGGCCTTTATTTATTTATTTAGTTATTTATTTATTCATTCATTTGCGATACACATCATATAAAAGGGTTGCTCTTCAGGTGGAACAGACATCTTTGCCAGTCTGAACGACTATCCCAGGCATCTATCAGCGTCTATCTATCCCAAGCGTCTATGTGGACCAGGCGAATAGTTCCTCCCTCTTACTAATGCCTACCTTGGAGGAGACGTTTTAAATTCTTCATTCTGACTGACCGGTAGTTGTGTGGGACTCGACTGCCTAAAATGCATCCTTAGACCTGTAATCAGTCTTTGTGCCGTTGGACACAGTGGTGTCTGTGCTAATCGGAACCTGGCCTTTGTGGGAACGGGTCATACAGCTGTGTTTTGATTTGATGTGTGTGTATTTTTATTTGACTCACGTCAGGACGTTGTGTTTTGCAGGGCAGCACATGTCACCAGTGCAGACAGAAGACTTTGGACACCAAGACTGAGTGCAGGAACCCGTACTGTCAGGGAGTCAAAGGGCAGTTCTGTGGGCCCTGCTTGCGGAACCGCTACGGAGAGGACGTCCGTACAGCTCTGTTGGATCCGGTAAGGATAAACAAACAAACACAAAAAACAATGTATTCGTCGAAAGTTGTAAAAATACCTTCTATGAATGCTACACGTTTTTAAAATCCATTTTCGCTATACTCATATCTATATAGTTGTTGCTATAGAAACAATAATAGACACCTTCTGACCAA
Organism: Ameiurus melas; assembly: GCA_012411365.1. Lineage (NCBI taxonomy): Eukaryota > Metazoa > Chordata > Actinopteri > Siluriformes > Ictaluridae > Ameiurus > Ameiurus melas. The sequence continues at coordinate 9,682,430 of CM022774.1, forward strand.
TCAATACGGAGAATTTAACTGCACTTTAAAGGCTCAAATTAAACCTCATAAAAATTCTAAATATATATATTTTGAAAAACTGAGAAATAGGAAAGAACTGTGTTAAACTTTTTTTTGTGTGAACACACAGTACTGTGCAAAAGTTTTAGCCACCCGAATTTATTTATTTATTTATAAAAAAAAATTTACATTTATTTTTAGTACAAACTTTCAGATCTTTATTTGATGACTTCTAAATCATCGAGTCAGTACAAAAACTTTTGTTTTAGATTTCCAAACATTAGTTTTCCAGCACAAAATCAAACGTTCGAGAAAAACATTTGTGTGTCAGTCAAAGAAAGCTGTATTAAGAGTTAAGTGACGCTTTTCAGACAAAAACACAATAAAGGCTGCCGGTTTCACTGCAAGAATAAGACGCGAGTGCGACAAATTCTCCAGAAGAACCGGGTCTGGTTCTCCACCACGCTCAATAAAACCTGCGGCTCATTTCCTTCTAAAACTGTAGAAAGTGTACCTGGGATGACTTTGCTTTTATTTTTATATATATATATATATATATATATATATATAATATATAATATATATATATATATATATATATATATTTTTAAAGGGTTGTCAAACCAAATGTCTGTTTAATTTCTTACTGTTCACTGCTCTTTTTAGCATTTCATTTTTTATTTTAATGGAGATTTAATTTCATAACATTTTAATTTAATTATTTTGAAGGCTTCTTTGCTCTACAGCATTTCTTTTGTATGTGCCTAAAACTTTTGCACAGTACTGTATATCTGTGTATTCTTGGATCTACAAGAGTGAGTCAATTTGAAAACCGTAAAAGTGCAAGATAAATTAGAATTGAATAAAAAAAGTTTCTCTAGAACAATCCCGACACTCGTACTGTAAGCCCTGGAACACTCGTATTGAAGAAAATGGAGATTATGTAGGAAAATGATACACTTTGTGACCCCTTTTTTTTTTTTTAGCAATAACCAATGCAAAAGTAAATAATAATAATAATAGAAAAAAAACTAAGGTTTTAATCAGACTTGATTTTGTATAATAGGAAGGTTTTATATCATTCTTGAAAAACTAGATGGTCAGAGTTTAGCCGTATTTCCATAGTTTCTGGCTTCTAGCTTAGAGCTAGCGTTTAACATCTTTCTCAATAATCATAGGAAGCCTGTAGAAGGTTTTTACATTAGTGCTGATCAAATTCACGTTTTTTTTTTTTTTTTTTTTTTTTTTTTTTTTTTTTTTTTTTTTTTTTTTTTTTTTTTTGTGGGGGGGGTGTTTTTGGGGGGGGTTTATAAAAAAGTGGTGGGGGGGAAAAAAAGACGGACGCGTGCACCGTCTTATTACTCACCTTGCCAAATATTATGGCTATGACAACGTCAAGGAATATCTAGAGAGGTATGTACACTCCTTTTTTAACATGGTTTTTCTTTCTTCCTTCATCAGCTTTCTTCTGTCTCGATCCGCTTCCAATTATGTTTCTTAATCTAATGTGAAGGAAGGACACCTTTACTGGATGTAGGTAAGATTGCGGTATGAACGGAGAGATGATCAGTATTGTACTGGTGTGCACATCCGTTATCAGTTTCCACATCAGTCCTATATCTAGATCACTCTTCCATTTGACCTCTAGTTCAATTCTGTAGACAGATACTGACTTTACAGACACACACACTTGTAACTTAGTTGTCGTTATACCGGTAGGGGGAGGAAGACCCTGTGTAGGATAAGCGGTACAGAAAATGCACATATGGATGGCCGTGGCTTATTGGACAGCTGAACTTTATTAGAGTGCCCATGAAAGTGCCTTGAAACGCATAGCGTGATTTGATGTGTTGATGTAATTTCCACTGAAACAGGAAGTCAGGGTGTTGCATATCAAGCGGCGCCTCCGCCTTTTTAAATAGCCAGTAGCGTTTAGCTTACCTCACTGCCAGGAAACTTACAAACTTACTTCAGATTTTGATTGGACAGAAAATGTAATGAGCAACCAAAGTGTCGAATGACGTCATCAAAATCGTTGATTCGTATCGGTGGTAGAGAGAGACTGTACATTTTTAATGATCTTTTTAAATGCGGATTTCGTCATTATTTTTGGAGCACACTGGCTAATAGATGGACCTTTTGCTAATACAAGACCTTGTCTGGAACAGCATCCCCCTGCCTCAACACTCTCTTTGAGGCTTACGTTCCCTCACGAAATCAGCGATCGGTTAACGACCGACGCTTAGTAGTTCCTACTCGGGGTGGCTCAAGGTCCCTTTCCAGAACCTTCACACCATCTGTCCCTCAACGGTGCAATGAACTTCCAACCTCGATGTGTGCCGCAGAATCTGTCTCGATCTTCAAAAAACATCTAAAGACCCACCTCGTCCATGAGCACATGACTAACCCATAAAACGCCAACCCCACATTATCCTTAAAAAAAACGTTCTCTGGCCCTTACACGACTACTCTGTGCACCGTGCTTCTCTAGAACTCCATTATAAATCTTGTCTAGTAGCACTACTTGTATTGTTCTCCGCTTGTATTTCCTCATCTGTAAGTCGCTTTGGATAAAAGCGTCCGCTAAATGAATAAATGTAAACGTAATGTAGATGACCTTAAGGCTAAAATATTCATACTAAAAGCCATTCATTAGGTAAATGAATCAAATGCCAAAGTCTCTGCTGCTTTGCATGTTGACATATTACAGGTTATTGTTGCATATTTTTATTGTACTTATTTAATTAATTAATTTGTTTATTAATGTATTTGCAGTCTGCAGAAGGATCGTGACTGAAATCCGGCCCGTGTGTTCAGGAACCTACTGTAAGCCGTTAAAGGAACACCGCAGCGTTTTTCAGCCTTATCTCTATCCTCCACATCTGTAGAGTATGTGAGACCACTGACAGGCATTTCGACTAGATTCGCTACACTGCGGAGAGAAACCGAAAACCTGTTCTTTCTGTTCTTGTATAGTATTATCCCGAAGTAAACTATCAAAGCTGAAGTGACAAAGTATGCAGATTTTTTAGCATTTTGTTTACGAATGCAAATAAGTCATACAAAACATGCAGCGGTCACGCCACCCGTGACACCGACTGCCCTTAGACGTCCTGACAGGTTTACAGTGCTTTTACTGAAGAAGATTGCATGGTTTTTAATATACTTGTTCACTTCTTTATCAAAACAAACAAACAAAAACATCCCTATGTCAGAATGTTCCACTGGAGGATTTGTTCAGCACTCTTCACCACTTTGTGCAGAATCTTCACCAGTTTTATATTCATCTAGGTTTTAAACCTCCTATAAATTAAATCTGTTTTTTATTTTTTTGTTCTTGTTTTTTTTTTTTGGTTTGTTTTTTTTGAAATGAACAGGTTTTGTTCATCATAAAATGAAGCATTTGAGATGGGACACATTTCGAGACAACTGATTTAGAATTCTGCTTGCAGTCGTTGTCTAAATAAGAGACGCACCTATCATAAAACTGTCTCTTGTTGTATTGGCTCTTTACTTTCAAATGCAAAGTGCTGCAATAAACACGTTCAGTTTTAATATGGTCCATTTCTGATGACAGACTAGACTGATTAAAGTTTGCTTTTAGACATTGGTCTGTTTTGTATGTTTGTAACACAAAGAGAACTTTTCGGTTTTATAATTGCACTCAGTAAAAGTTCAAAAGAAACTGTACTGTATCGTAACATCCCCCCCCACCCACCCCCCACTTCTACTGTCCCAGTGTTTTATAAGGACAGACTTGTGTACGTTCGTCTGCTCGGTGTTCTATAAAATCTGTACAATCGTAGTTGTTTTCGAAATAAATACCTGATTTGGTTTTCGTGTCCCGGTTATTGAACGAGTCGATCACGGTTTGTAGAAAGTGGATTTGGAGGCAGCATGTTTATGGACACTTCACTGCAGTTCTCAGCAGCTGTTCCTCTTGCCCTCTCCATGACCTTGTTCAGTACTGACCTTCGGAGCTTGAGTCCTGGGTAATGTGCTGAAGGGAAACCTCCAGGCTCCTGCTTTCTAAACGAGAGCTCTTTGTAAACGTGACCCTGTGACCTTGTGTAGTCTGGCAAAAGCACGCTCGACTCGAATGGCAGGTAAATGGGTTTCGTGAGGGGCCATTTCAACAGACTCGCTCCTGAGTGCTGGTCTGAGTGTTCAAAGCAATTTTCTGTGCTTGAATCTGGATGGAAAAATACAGTACTATAGACACTTGGAGTACAGCACAATGTCACTTTCTGTATCTGTTTTGTGTTCCAATACCTTCTGTGCTGTGGAAAAGTATTTGCCGGATTTCTTCGGGTTTTTATGTGCATCTCATACCAAATACTTTTAGATCTTCAAATGAAATACAGCATAAAACAAAGGCAATTGGAGTAAACACCCAATACAATTTTTATCATTTTTTTTTTATTGAAGAAAAAAATGTTTTCCAACACCTATGACTCATGAAAAACTAATTGCCCCCTTATACTTAAAATCTGCAAACGAACGCTTCCGATAACTGGAGATCAGTCTTTCACAGCGCTGGAGTTTTGGCCCACTCTTCTTTGAAGAACTGCTTTAGTTCAGCCACACTGGAGGGTTTTCAAGCATGAACTGCCTGTTTAAAGTCCTTCCACAGCATCTTAATCGGTTCGATTCAGGACTTTGATTAGGCCACTCTGAAATTTTTATTGAATTTAAAAGATTTTCTGGTAGAGAGCAGAATTCATGTTTCCCTCAATTACTAAATGTAAATTTGTATAGCGCTTTTATCCAAAGCACTTTACACTGTCTCATTCACCCATTCACACACACACTCACTCACACACCAATGGTAGCAGAGCTGCCATGCAAGGCGCTAGCTTGCTATCAGGAGCAATTAGGGGTTCAGTGTCTTGCCCAAGGACACTTCGGCATATGGAGTCACCCGGGCCGGGAATCAAACCGCCAATCCTACAATTAGTGACAACCCACTCTACCAACTGCGCCACAGCCGCAACTACAAGTTGTCCAGGCCCTGGAGCAGCAAAGCATCCCCACACCACACTTCCACCACCATGCTTCATCGTAAGTATGATGTTTCTTTTTGTGAAATTTGGTGTTTGGTTACGCCAGATGTAACGGGACCCCTGTTTTCCAAACAGTCCCACGTTCGACTCAGAACATTTTCCACAAAAGGTTTGATGATCATCAAGGTGTGTTTTGGCAAAATTTAGACAAATCTTAATGTTCTTCTGGGTTAGCAGTGATTTTCATCTCGTCACGCTTCCATGGATGACATTTTTACCCAGTGTCTTTCTGATAGTGGAGTCATGAACAGTGACCTTTACTGATTCAAGAGAGGCCTGTAGGTCCTTTGATGTTGTCCTTGGCTCTTTTGTAACTTCCTGGATGAGTAGTCGCTGTGCTCTTGGAGTGATTTTGGAAGGTCGGACACTTCTGGGAAGGTTCACTACTGTGCAGAGTTTTTTCCATTTGGAGATCACGGCTCTCACTGTGGTTCTTTGGCGTCCCAGAGCCTTTGAAATAGCTTTGTAACCCTTCACAGACTAATGTATTTCAATCACATTCTTCTTCATAGTTCTGGAATTTCTTTTAACTTTGGCGTAGTGTGTTACTGGGTAAGACCTTTTAACCAACTTCATGCTGTTGAAAAAGTTCTATTCAAGGGTTGATTTGATTGAACAGGGTTTACAGTAATCAGGTCTGGTTGTGTCTAGTCCAGCTGAACCCCATGAAGAAATCAGTTTCATGGATTTGGGGAATTAATAACTATTTATAGTTATGTATAGATGTATTGTATAGATTAATAAATGTATACAATACATTTACACACAGGCAGAGTAGGTTTTGGACAAACATTTTTGCTTCAATAAATAACATTATCAAGATCACACAACACGGCTCAAATATTTCTCATATGTATCTCACATGCTAGTCATCCCCAAACACCTCTGTCCCTGTGTAGATCCACACTAAAGCACACCCCAACCCCCCCATCTGCCTCAGATATTAAAAAAATGTTTGTTACGTGATTCTCTTTTCAATAATCCTCAATCCAAACGCTCACTGTACAACTGATACAAAAGCAAACGTGATTGGCTGGAGAAATTGAGTGTGAAATTGTTGCACAGGCTACAGATCATGGACATCATTTTTGTTTTAAGTGTTCAGACTCTTCCTAATAGACAACTAGGTGGAAGTAATAAGGAATGAACTACAGTCTCCTGACAATGTAATGTCAAGGTGGGACGGAGAAACTCTCGAAATCCTAACAGGAAGTTCTACCGTTTATTTATTTTTTAATCAGAATCTTTCTCTGGTTAATTGAACCTCCCTGTAGCAGCACATAATAGCAGGATATATAAAGCAGCTGCTGTTACTCACATAGTCACACACACTGTCTGTGTTTGTGTTTTGTTTCACTTTAGGGGGCCCTGGGCCACGTTCAGAGCCCAGAAGATTAAGCCTCGTAGAGTATGTATGAGAAAATGTTAGCGGTTTAGCTGTCGAGAGAGAGAGAGAGAGACAGAGACAGACAGATAGACAGAGAGAGAGAGAGAGAGAGAGAGACAGAGACAGACAGATAGACAGAGAGAGAGAGAGAGAGAGAGAGAGAGAGCGAGAGTAAGTGTTAATTATATCATATGAAAATGAGTGAGATGTGTCAGACAGCCAGTTTCTGTGCTGCTGCACATTCAGGACACACACACACACACACACACATCTGTGAGCTGTTTACCCAAATGGATTCCTTCCCACGGTGGAACATAATGATTTTTAAAACTGTCAATCAGACTGAGAGATAATGCATCTCTCTCTCTCTCTCTCTCTCTGTCGCTCTCTCTCTCTGTCGCTCTCTCTGTCGCTCTCTCTCTCTGTCTCGCTCTCTCTCTGTCTCGCTCTCTGTCGCTCTCTGTCGCTCTCTCTCTCTGTTTCTCTCTCTGTCGCTCTCTCTCTCTGTCTCTCTGTTGCTCTCTCTCTCTCTGTCTCTCTCTCTCTGTCGCTCTCTCTCTGTCTCTCTCTCTCTCTCTCCTAAAACAATTTGTTGAGGAGAGAGTTTCTCATCATATCTCCTGTGTGTGATCATTATTCCCTGTGACTCATGCACAGAATAAGTTAGTAAAACCGCAGTGTATCACAAGGGCTCCATGATGCATAGCCTTTTTTTCTTTTTTAACATTATATATTTTTTTCTCCAATTGCTTGGACACACTTCTCAAAACATTTACATCGTTCTCAAAACCGCACAATGTTAACACAACTGGTTATGACACTATTTCACGGTTTTTGTAGAAAATGCAAACGATAAAGCGCATGAATAACCCTCTACTGCATGAAGTATTACATTTACATTAAAAAGGTTTTTTATGGATTTTTATTAATTTAATCAGTTCAAGCAACAACAATGTTTAAAATAAAAAAATAAAAAATAGGGTTGGTAGGTGGTACTTTTGTGCAATGGTGGAGAGTATCGTAGAAGTCAAAAATAACAATAATATGAAAACAAAATAATATAAATTGCAAAATGTCTGAAATTAGTCATATAGTACAATGAATGTAAATAAGTAAAATAGCAATTTTGTTAAAAAAAACAATTTAAAAAGGAAATAATTGTTGCCATATAGCAACACAATTCAGTAAAGGGTTAACTGTGACGGTATTCTTCTTTAACCATTAACATTGTTTAATTGGCTACACACATTTCCACACAGACACAATGGTTCGTTGGTTACATCACACTATTCACAATGAGCTCTGTGTTTGTAGAAAAGTTCAAGCCAGTGTGACGTGACTACAATGAGTAACTTTCTGAAAATTGAAAACTGAAAGTGCACATAAGTATAATTACTTTGGTGATCACTATTGTCACGATTGTGAAGGCGGATATACGTGCAGATTCAGAGTTTAATAAAGAACGAACAAAACACCATGTACACGAGACACACGAAACAAACATGAACCAATACCTAGGAGCCAGGAGAGCATGACAGGACAACACACGAAAACCAAAGCCAGACAAAGAGTGAGGTACAAGCAGTGACTATATACACAGTGGTGCTCATTAACCAGAATGAGAGTCATGTGCAGCTGGTCATGTGACGGGGTGCAGCCGTACAGTGGCTGCCGGATATTGAAGACCAGGGTTCGTAACGATTCATAACAGCTACCAACTGATGTTTCATAGTTATTATTTAGTGATTACAAGTAAAATTGAGTCATGAACATTCCTCTGTAAAATTGTTCATTTTTAAAGCTAAAGCTTTAATATAAAAACTAATAATTCTGATTAGTTCTGAGGTTGTGTGTATCAAATACTGGGGTTGTGTTTACAAAGGACTGGGGTTGTGTTTGTAAACTACTGAGGTTGTATTTATAAAGTACTGCAACTGTATTTGTAAAGTACTGAGGTTGTATTTGTAAAGTATTGGGGTTGTGTTTGTAAAGTACTGAGTTTGTATTTGTAAAGTACTGAGTTTGTATTTGTAAAGTACTGAGTTTGTATTTGTAAAATACTGAGTTTGTGTTTGTAAAGTACTGAGGTTGTATTTGTAAAGTATTGGGGTTGTGTTTGTAAAGTACTGAGTTTGTATTTGTAAAGTACTGAGTTTGTATTTGTAAAGTACTGAGTTTGTATTTGTAAATTACTGATTTTATATTTGTAAAGTACTGAGTTTATATTTGCAAAGTACTGAGTTTATATTTGCAAAGTACTTAGGTTGTATTTGTAAAGTACTGGGTTTGTGTTTATAAAGTACTGAAGTTGTATTTATAAAGTACTGAGTTTTATTTATATGATATTAAGGTTGTGTTTTTCACTGATAATGTATTTTTATACACCATGGCTGTGTTTATCAGCTGTTATTTTATTTTATTTGTATATATTTTTCATGCATTCTTTATATTCTTCAGCTTTGAAGTAGAAACATCAACATAATTTCCCACACTGGTTTATTTGCCTTAAAGCCAGACTTTTCCGACTAGGCAGTATAGCACTTGGCCGTGGTTTAGGTGGGCCCATGGTTTAGAGTGGATCTACACAGGGAGGAAGGTGTTTGGGGACGAGTTACCGTAATGACTAACACGGCACACCTGAGTCCTATTGCACCCCCCTCTCTCTCTCTCTCTCTCTCAGGGCATGAACACAAACACAAACCTGTTCTACATACTCTAAAGTATTTTTGACTTTAAGTGATATTTTATCCATAAAACTATGTTAACTATGCGCTTGTTGTGTATGCAAATAGTGATTTTTAAAGACTACAGCAGAGCTCGGAATTCTTGGTTCTGTTTGGTGAGAACGTGTTGGTTACCTTTCTATAACAACCGCTTTCTGTCTACACAAGCAGATTATTAAGAACATGTCATTGTTCATGTGGTGAGGTTTTCTGTAAGGTGCTTATTTTGGAATTTTGGAAAGAGTGTCAGTACTTTGAAAAAAACCGAACAAAAACCAAAACATTAAAAAAAACCCCCAGAGGTGAAGCTGTTGTACCTGAAACAGGAAAGTCTCCAGGAAGGGCTTTGGCTTTTGTGGTTTCTGGGTAACATGACACGCTGCATTTATTGTGCTATTCATTTCACAATGTGTAAAAATTAAGTGGAAAACAATCAAAAATATTTCTGGGGGGAATAAAGGAATAATAAAACCCTTACAATAACCTTGTTGCACAAGTGTACACACCCCTAAACTAATGCTTTGTTGAAGCAGCGTTTGATTTTATTACACCACTCAGTCTTTTTGGGTAAGAGTCTATATGTGGTACATCTTTCCTTGGCAATATTTTCCTACTCTTTCTTGCGAAAACATTCTAGATCCATCAGATTGTGAGGGCATCTCCTGTGCACAGCCTGCTTCAGGTCACCCCACAGAGTTTTAGTTGGATTCAGGTCTGGATTCTGGCTAGACCATTCAAAAACATTGACCACCTTTTGGTTAAGCCTTTCCTTTGTTGATTTGGATGTTTTCTTTGGGTCGTTGCCGTGCTAAAAGGGGAAATTCATTTCCATCTTCAGCTTACCAGCAGACACCTGAAGGTTTTGCACTAAAATTTTGCATTAAAAATAAAAGCAACCCTAAAGCATGATGCTGCCACCACGATGCTTCACTATGGGTATGGTGTACTTTTGGTGATATGCTTCTTCTTCTTCTTTTTTTTTTTTTTGTACCAAACATTTCTTTTGTAATTTTGGAATTATTATACCTTTTGTAATTGGTCTGGTCAGACTATGATATTTTGCCACATTGAGCTTGGATGTTTTTGTAATAAAAAGTTTCTGTCTAGCCACCCTACCCCATAGTCCAGACATGTAATGGATATGAGAGATTGTTGTCACATGCACTGAGTAATCATTACTTGTCGGATATTCCTGCAGCTCCTTTAATGTCTCAGGTCTCATGGCAGCCTCCCTGGTAAGTTTTTGTCTGGTCTTTTTATACATTTTGGAGGAACGTCCTGTTCTTGGTGATGTCACTGTGGTGCTCCTGTGGTTTCTTTATTTGTTGATGATGGTCTTCACAGTGTTCCATAGTACATCTAATGTTTTGGAAATTCTTTACACCCCTGTACCCGGTTGATTCCATTCAACAAGTGAGATACTACACATGATTTGTAAGCTTTTTGTGGACCATGGCTTCAGCAGGCGGATGAAACCAAGAAGATGTGAAGAAAATCCGACAGAAACAGCTGGTCTTTATTTGCGGTTAATCAGAATAACTTCATTGATGACAGCTGTATGATAATTACTTTTGAACATTAGATTGAATGTGATTGGTTCATTCTGAACACAGCTATTTTTCTCTTAATTTTTTAAATGCTGGAATTTCACACCGAGGCTGGTTAAAGTTCTGCCATGATTTATTTTTGTTTATATATATACACACACAGAAACCTGCCATTTTAACAGGGGTGTGTAGACTTTTTATACCCATTGCATTCAATATAGTTTAAAGTTTTAAACTAATACGAGTAAAGGGGGGAAAAACAAGCCTGTTACAGAGTGTTACAGAATTGGTGTAATATTTCCATCAGGAGGTCCGTGTTTATTTTCTTACACCGAAAAGGTTCAAAAAGATGCAAAAAGTTTGTGAACCCCTGTTTTCTTTTTATTGTGTCTGGTACACAATATCGAAACGTGTGTCAAGCAGTGAGGTCAGTGTTGTGTGCTAAATCTCTGTTGTCTGCAGCCCGAAGATGGCATTTCAACCGGACACTATAACAACTTGCCTACAACAACTTCTTTAACACCCATCTGATACCGCTCATAACGTTACGGGTTAAGAGCGTGTAACATATTTAGGTTTATAGAGTAAAATTAAACAGGAAAATAAGACTCTGAATGTTGTGAGCACACACTGGCCTCTGCTGCAGTTTGTACTGTGGAACACAAGGTCAAAGTCTGCGGTTTAATCAGCTTTATCAGAGGCAGCACGCAACACGGCTTCAGCACAAGCTCGGATCTGCTGTGTGAAGCATCAGTGCAGTGAAATGCAACGATAGTCTGATTAAAGGAGAACTCCTGTGTCCTTTTTCTTAACCTAATCTCTATCTGTTGTGTACGTGCAGCATATGTGAGATTACCACAGATTAGAAGTTTAGCTTGTTTACTTGAACAAAGGTTTACATGACCAGCACTTATAAAGGATGTGTAAGGGCAGCTGTCGAACTCAGGCAATAAAAATTAATACAGGAAAAAGATTTTTGAAAAAAGTTTTTTTTTTTTCATCTTTATTTGAGTTGGCTTTCTCACAGATTGGCCGTGGAGGTTTGGTCTAGATCACCCAAAATCACACCCTGCAATTTCTTTCTTTGGGGACTCATCGAAGATCACGTGTAGACCACTCGGATGACAGACACTGAAGATCTCAAGGCAACAATCACGTCTGCTATTGCAAGTGACGGTGTGGATAGTGTTTATTGTAGCGTACACGACAGCATTAGGATTATCACCTGGATTCTCAACAGCTCATACTGAATGTTTGTAAATTTAAGAGGGGAAAAAAAAAACAACTTTGGGCTTTTGTGTCTAAATTTCCCTGGTTGGTAATTTCTATACACTTTAATAACATTTTTTCCATTTAGGATCGCGTTTAAAAACAAATTTTGTAGAATTCCTTCCTTCAGTTTGCAGTGAAACGTGTGTGAGCATTAAGCGTCTGTGTAATTCATTGCTGCACGAACGAGACCGCTGTTTCAGAGGGAAATATTTTTGTTTATATAAAAACCCTCGTTGCTCCGTGATGTAAGCTTTTACCGCGCCGAGCCAGTGCTGAAAAGTTGGATAAAACTATCAACAACTTGACTTTATGGTTACAGAAAATCCTAGCAGGCAGAGAGAAAACAAAAACAAACAAACAAAAAAGTACAAAAACCCTAGTGTGTGTTGGAGGACAAGACGGCGAACTTTTTTTTTTTTCCAGATGTGCTGCAAGCAGGACGAAAACAACGAGGAAAAAGTGTGGTGCAAGCGCTGCTTAATCATAAGCAGCTTCTCCATTTTTTACCGGACAAAAAGATCACAGTCCCGCCCACATCTTTTGTATTGGCTCACACGTCGAGGAATTGTGAATTCACCTTCATAAAATCAGCCCAAAAGAACTGGGTTCTTTCTGCTGCAGTGAATTCATTTATTTTTATTGAGTGAATTTTATTTGAATTTAGTCAGCATTTTTTTCCTATAACCTTAAATGCAAAAAGTACATGGAACTGTGTTGAAAGTCTTGTCTGTGGTAATCATAAACATTACACGTACAATAAATAGAGATTAAAGAAACCCCTGGAGTCTTCCTTGAAATTCTAAAAATACGGTAACAATCATACGCAGTATAATTAAGACCGATTTATTCACTTTTAATTTCAAGTGTTATGCAGGCAAAGATCTTTCTCTTTTCCGTCCTTTTTTTTTTCTCTTTACCTATTAACATAACACATTTGTACAAAGTTATTTTTTAAAAATATCAATAAACTGGAGCCTTTCAGGCTAACCTGGCCAAAAAAAACCCCAAAACTTTTTTTAAATGTCATGAACACAAAGAAACATCTTAGAAAAAGATTTACAAATGAGATGTCACTAGAAAATATCAAAGAAAAAAATAAAATAAAATCAGTCATCACACAAAATATTACCAAAAAACATCTAAATTGTTTGGTATCAACAATTCATCTGAATTTTTTTCCATCTTTTTTTTTGTCTTCTGAAATATGTTAGGGTGTGAGAGAAGAATTTGTATAAATTAAAAAGCTATGGTTATGTTTATAAAAAGGACCACAAGTAGAAATAATTCATTGCTTATACCAGGGGGGGAAAAAAACCCAACAAAAACATGCTGCACATAATCTCTGACTCAACAGCGTACGATATACATCAGCGACTTGGAAGGGGCAAATATTGAAATTAGGATAAATAATAAATTAGGGATATTAGACAATCAGATAGAACCAGGGAAAAGAAGTTAAAAGGACATAAGAAAATAAAACATCAAAGAAATTCCACAAATCCAATTTCCACAAATAAAAAACAAAACAAACAAACAAACAAAAATAAACCACGCCACCAGACACATATTAGAACATCAAACTGAGCTACGAGAGCTTGACTGGCCAAGCAAGTGGCCGCAGATCTACAATGATTCAGGAAGCGGACATCTTTAATGGCACCGACACTATGAATATGATGACGATGAAGAAGAAGGTGATGTTAATCTAAAGAGAGGAGGAATTAGCTGAGAAGCGCAAAAAACGTGTCACTCAGAAGTCGAACGGAGATTTTTAAAATGACGTCTCCTTACTGGCCACAGTGTTTACTAGCATAGAAAAGAAAAAAAAAAGAAAATAGCATGTGGTCAGCTGTGTGCAACTGTACACGAAATCATCCCTTCAGTGAAATACCCGCTTTTCCTTAACCCCCCACGAATACCCCCCCACCCCCCACCCCAACAGGAGCGTCTCTCTCATCACTCTGTGTTAAGGCATTGTAGGACAGTTCATATGACTTTTGAGACGCAAAAAGACCTTTAGGCTGTTTGCTGTGGTTTCCTTTTTCACTTCTTAAAAGAAAATCTATTCTGCCTCCTATTTAATGTAAACATGGTTTCACAAGGATTGTCTTTATAGTATTGCTTTCATTTAACCTGATAAGCAAATATCAGGAAGCCAAATTTGCCTCTCGTGCTTTTATTTTTTTTCCTGCCTCCCACCATCATCATCACCACCACCACCATCATCATCATCCCTCTCTTCATATAGGAATGTATCATCTCTCTCTTTTTGTTTAAATATAAATCTATCACTTTTTTCTTTTCAATTTGTGCTTTTTAGGACCGCTTCACTGTGTCAGGTTCTGTCTGGTCCGGTCTCTTCTTCCATAATTTCATAGCTGGAGATCTGCATAAAACGTAGTTTCTCTAAAGTCTGGCACCGAACAGTCGTCTGTTGATGGGACTGCGTCGACTAAACATCGACTCGGTATAGAACGGCATTCACACGTCGAGCTGTCCGGTCCCAAATCTCGTCCGACTGCATTCGCAAAACTATTTAACGTTAAAAACCTACATTTACACCAAACTCCTCGCTCCCGATAATACGTCGATCCCATAATTTGAGAAAAGATGTACAATTTTGTGCATAGAGACAGAATTTTATCCTAAAGAAAAAAAACTAAAAAAAAAGACTCTTCATAGTGGATTTGCGTACTGGGAACGACAGATCCCCTCCTCGGGCTCCTGTGAATAAAACACTCTGACAACTCGTCTCATTTCCAATAATCACTGTAGGTCTCTCAAAAACCAAATGGTACATTTATAATTTTCTATTATAGCATTTTTTTTTTTTTTTACATTTCCATATGAAAAAATCTGAAAAGTTGATTCACTCAAAGAGCTGTCCATTCTCAAAAGAACGAAAAAAAAAATGAGACAAATAAAACAAAGGACAGACAACTAAAAGCTGATATATAACATGGTGCGTTGAGCAGAGGATTTGGACCCCGAGCTACTCAAACTCCTCCTCCAAGTTGTTAGAGGTCGTGGGCGTGGCTGGGTCAGAATCCTGCGAGATGGAGGCGACGGTGACGATCCTCGGCGAGCCCAGCGCCTCCTCTACCTCGTCCTCCATGTCCTCGGTGGTGAGGATGGCCAGTGCAGCGCCTCCTTTTTTGCCCTGGTGAGTTTTGATGTGCTTCGACAGGTGGTCGCTCCTCATGAATCTCTTGGAACATTCCGGACACTCGAATCTCTTCTCACCTGAAGAGCACAGCGGGATTTCTTAGTATTTTATTTTTGCAAAAGCTGATATATACATACTATATGCTTATTAATATTATTGGGGGTGGGGTGAATAAACACTAATCCGAGTACAAACTGCCCCCCCACCAGTCAGCTGACCATACCTTCTACCTTTTACAGTGGCTGCTAATGCTGTGTTACAGAGAGGTGCAACACACTGAGAGGAAAGTGCTATCCACCATCTTCCTCATACATGAGCTCACTGCTGCCTGTGATTGGTTAGAGTTACTGTGATTGACAGTAGAAACCGTCCCTCCTACAGCCGCATACTGCTGTCTCACCTCCATCTCGAGCTCATAGGTTGAACGCTTTTCCCATCTTGCCTCCAAATTAAATACTAATCCACATCTTCCAACTAATCAGAATGTAGAACTCAGCAGCGTTGTGATATAAGGGTATTCATCTCAGAGTTGGTGTATGTGAGGTATACCCGTGTGTGTCCTGCGGTGCCGCTGAAGCTCGTCGCTCCTCGTGAAGCGTTTTCCACAGAAGATCCAGTTGCAGACGAAGGGCCTCTCTCCGGTGTGCCAGCGCAGGTGAGCTCGCAGGTGAGACGTCTTGCCGTAGACTTTCCCGCAGCCTTCCATGTGACACACGTGCTGCTTCTTTTTCGATGGGTCGTTGTTGTTTCTGTTGGAAACGTCAACAGGTTTAGGTCTCGATCTACATATACATACATACACACAAACATGTACATAGTGCGCTCCACTAATATTGGCACCCTTGGCAAATATGAGCAAAGAAAGCTGTGAAAATATTGTCTTTATTGTTTAACCCTTTGATCTTTTGTTAAAATAAAAAAATAAATAAAAAAAACCACAAAAATACTCTGCTCTCAAACAATTGCAAACAACACAGGTTTATTATTTTTTTTATATCGCTGTTAAATATAGGTGTGCATCAATTATTGGCACCTATTAGTCAATACTTTCTGCTACGTCCCTTTGCCAAGATAATATAATGCCTGATGAGTTTGGAGAATACATGGCGAGGGATCCGAGACCGTTCCTCTATACAGAATCTTTCCAGATCCTTCATATTTTGAGGTCCATGCTGGTGGACTCTCCTTTTCAGTTCACCCCACAGGGTTTTTAATGGGGTTCAGGTCAGGGGACCTGGATGGTCATGGCAGGACCTTGATTTTGTGGTCAGTAAACCATTTCTGTGTTGATACTGATGCATGTTTTGGATCATTGTCCTGCTGAAAGATCCAACCACGGCCCATTTGAAGCTTTCTGGCAGAGACAGTCAGGTTTTCATTTAATATCTGTTGATATTTGATAGAGTCCATGATTAGTCTCTGGCAGAAAAACAGCCCCGAAATATTAAAGAGCCACCACCATATTTAACTGTGGGCATGAGGTACTTTTCCATATGTCTACCTCTCTATGTGCATCAAAACCACCTCCGGTGTTTATTACCAAAAAGGTCTATTTTGGTTTCATCTGACCATAGAACCCGATCCCATTTGAAGTATTAGCGGAGGGCACCGTGTTACACATATATACAGTGCCTTGCGAAAGTATTCGGCCCCCTTGAACTTTTCAACCTTTTGCCACATTTCAGGCTTCAAACATAAAGATATAAAATTTTTATTTTTTGTGAAGAATCACCAACAAGTGGGACACAATTGTGAAGTGGAACGAAATCTATTGGATATTTTAAACTTTTTTAGCAAATAAACTGAAAAGTGGTGCGTGCAAAATTATTCGGCCCCCTTTACTTTCAGTGCAACTCACTCCAGAAGTTCAGCGAGGATCTCTGAATGATCCAATGTTGTCCTAAATGACTGATGGTGATAAATAGAATCCACCTGTGTGTAATCAAGTTTCTGTATAAATGCACCTGCTCTGTGATAGTCTCAGGGTTCTGTTGAAAGCGCAGAGAGCATCATGAAGACCAAGGAACACACCAGGCAGGTCGGTAATACTGTTGTGGTGAAAGTAAGGGGGCCGAATAATTTTGCACGCACCACTTTTCAGTTTTTTATTTGCTAAAAAAGTTCAAAATATCCAATAGATTTCGTTCCACTTCACAATTGTGTCCCACTTGTTGGTGATTCTTCACAAAAGATTTAAATTTGATTTCTTTATGTTTGAAGCCTGAAATGTGGCAAAAGGTTGAAAAGTTCAAGGGGGCCGAATACTTTCGCAAGGCACTGTACACACACACACACACACACACACACACACACACACACAAACAAACACATAACCCATGAAAGGAAAACATCAAACAGGTCAAACAACTTGTCTGCACAAATAGGAACATAAAATAGCACAATACATAAAAAATAAATAAACAAATAAATAAACTCAGAAAACTATGACATAATCCTACACGTTACATACAAATATTAAATCTACCCTGTTCTGTAATCATTACACAATTCATGTAGAGGAGTGCAAAATAGTCCCTCTTTTGTGTTCTTCTCACAGGTCAAAGTGAAAGTAACCACAAACGTGTCGTTCACATTCAGCGTTTCCGTGAGTTTTATTCAGCGTGACGTACGCTACCAGTAAAAGAAGTCCGGTTTGGACACACTACTAGGGCATTAGTCGAGTTAATTCCCACGTACACATTTATTAAGAAGAATACTGTTAAGAATTTAAAGTATAAAGTGGTTTTGAGTAAACTCTTGATGTGGTTGCACTACAATTCTGTGTGTATTATTTCACCAATAGGAAGTGAGGAAATGCTTCGACGAGCAGGTGTGATGTTAAATTCACATGACCTAACACCCATAGAGAGAGCAGAATTAAGGAGAAGAGTGAAAAACAAGCTACAGTTAGATTGTTTCCTCTCAGCGGTGTTCTGGATCCAGGCTGAACTCAATAAAGAGATGTACACATGAAGATAATTGGTTTGCCAGGTGGAGGGAGTGTATGCATGTACGATCAGCATATCTGCATGTCCATAGATTTTGGACTCCTGGGTGATTTCTTATGCCGTTATGTCAGAACATATCAAAAACTTCCTAGACGGACTTCCACATAACTCGATAACCACCACAACGAACAAAACACTTGGCGGTGTGCTGCTACAGGAGAACGATCAAGGACAGGTCGTTTGTGATGTGACCACCAAAGCAACTCGCCAAGGATTGGAATTATTTATTTTCTTTTTTTAGTTTAGAAAAGAGAGACATTTGACTTTTTTGTAAAATGCTGTTGAACAAGATAATTCATGTTAATAATGTTATAACGGCTAAAACCCCTCATTCTGTCACCAGCCTCTCTCTTTTTTCTCACTCTTCCTTGAGGTTAATAAGTTAAAAAAAAAAAACGTCACGTGACTGAGAAAGTGCAAAACCCTCCGTCCTGAAGACTCTCTCGTGGCGGAAGACTTTATCGGCAGACGTCTTTCAAAAACGTCCAACAAAAACGACTACGTTTTAACGTGGCGCGTCTGGCATACGCATCCCTGTGAACGAGCCGCTACTAAAGAAACGATGCTGTATTACAGCGAGCGCACAGATATACACCTGCTGTTACAGAAATGGAAATCAACACCACCTGACCGGTCAGAATCGAGAATTCAACAGCGCTGTGGTATCAATATTTTTAAACAACAAACATTGGTTAATATTCAATTTTGACATTTGTCTTGTGTACAAAGGTTCATGAAAATGTTTTCTTCCATGTCACAGTAGCAGAAACGGGGTATGAACACCACATGAGAAATGTTTTTTCTCATTCCTTGATGTAGCTGCGTTTTTGGGGTTTTTTTTGGACTACTTTGAGTGCTCACTACTCTCGGGCTAAATCATTATATGAAGTCAAATCTCTCATTTAACTAGTTTGTTAGTTAAAACAAAACGAAACAAAAAAAAACCCTCATCCTTTCTAGTGTGGCTCTCACCTTCCCTCTCCGTCTCTGCAGTTGGGGCAGGAGCAGGCCACCCTGCGCAGCCTCTTGCTTGGCTGACCCTCCTGCTCCGAGGGACTCTGTGCTTGTCCCAGCTGATCCGGACTCACTGCGTTCAGACTGGCGTTGGTCAAGTTCCCTACGGTGACGGTCACCGGGCCAGGCTGGACTTTAACACCCTCCTGACCCTGCTGCTGGCCTGTGGAACAAACACGCAGATGTCATTTTTCCCTCCGTGCATGTTCTGACAAGAATGCAACGCATTTACGACAAGACCGAACAACTGAGAACATGTCGGACATTTCACGAGTCTATTATGATTGTTCTACTGCAGTCATATGGATATTGTAAAGACTTGCACTCCCCCACACTCCCACAACCCCCCCCCTGAAAAAAACCCCCAACCATTTATAACCAAGACTTTCTTCAATCCTTGCTTCAGTGCAGTGAATTCTCTCACATGGATACTGTAGATTTGTACCCATGAACTGCTGCTGTAATCCCCAAGACTTGTCTACTCATACTGAACATTCAGTAAACACAGGTAGTAGTGCTGTAGTGTAGCGGTTTTCACTCTTAATCCCAGGAGACTCGGTAGACATGGTGGGAGACACCCTGAACGGGGTACCGATCCATCGCAAGCCCCATTTACACACACTCACTCACCCATTCACACAATAAGGACAATTTGGAAATGTCTACCAGCCTACAGTGCGTGTCTTTTGACTGGTGGACGAAACCCAAGTACCCAGAGGAAACCCCCGAAGCATGGGGAGATGCAAACTTCGCACACACGGGGCAGAGGCGAATCGAACCCCCGACCCTGGAGGTGCGAGGCAAACGTGCTCATCACTAAGCCACAGTGCCGCCTCTAACTGAGTATTATATTTCAAAACATTTTAAAATCCACAATATAAGTACTAAAGGGCAATTTATTTGTGGATCGTCCACACATTTACTCCCATTAAAACCGACGATTCCAGTTTGAAGTGTAATTTTTGCTTACTGTTTCAGCAAACACACACACAACAGAGAGGAGAAAGAGTCAGCAAACTGACATCTGCAACTGCTTACAGCAGAACCGCAGGCGCTGTCAAACCCGAGCTCATGCTCAAATAATGCTTCAGTTAAGGCTTTTTATCTGCGTAGTGCATTTCAAGGCCAAAGTGAGTGAGCGTTACAAACTGAACAGAACTCCAGAGTGTTTAAAACAGTGAATATTACAAAATCAGTCTGCAGTAGGGCTGGGCGATATGATGATATAATGTCGATATAATTACACTCACCGAGCACGTTATTAGGAAATGATAAAAGACACATTTACATATTAGTTTATATTATAAATATCTATGCATTATTTTTATTGATGCACAAAAAAAAAGCACTGATAATTAAACTAGTCCTAAATGAATAATAAAACCTCCCTTTCAATGCACCTTACGGTTTCTGTTCCTCACTGCCTTTAGACATGTTTTACTTCTGCTTACTTTGATCGTACTCTTAATTTGAGATTACAGGTCTTACTCGCGCTACACCATGCATCACCGCGTCTACACTGCGAGGGAAGAGCAACGCGGCCCCGTTACGAACAGATCGCTCCTGTTATAATAAAAGATAGAAGTTACGCTGTATCACGCAAATGATATAATGACAATAAACTTGAATTAAAGGAAACCTTTTAAGCGACTCACACCAGTTAGCGCCTTGCAGACCGTGCAGCATTTTGGATATAAGCCTAAGTTTGTGCTCGTGCTTCACTGTCATGTGTCTGCGCTGCACAAGCTCTACTTTGTAAAGATTGCGCTTGGGAATAAAAGGTAACGTTGACCAACTGTAAACTGAAGAAAGTCATTTTCGTTGACTCTGGGTGTCTGCTAAAGCTAGCGGCGTCGTATCACGTGCGTTTGACCTCCTGTGCCTTCGCCTAGGAAGCGGTTTATACTTCCGGTTAGTAAAAAAACTCTCGTGTTCCGTTTGAGACGATATTACCTTTCTAAAATTCATACACTAGATGGTAGAGTACATAGTGCATAGTATAAGTGTACAGTACGTAATTTGGGACAGAACTTTAGAATTTGCTCTCCGAAGCATGTTTTTGTAGTAAAGCGTGTTTAACGTAATGTGGAAACATGTACCGTGCTGCACGCGGACCTACTAATGGATAATGAGATTCGTTGGAAACGATTTTCATAACCGATGTTATAGATTAGTTATTGCAGCGCTATTGATTCGATTGACGTGTTATTCATTAAACTCACACACTCTACTTCCAGGCATGTTTTTGCGAGGTGGGAGGAAACTGGAGAACCCAGATAAAACCCACATGGACACAAGGAGAACATATAGACAGTACTCCATACAGACAGTAAATCGAGCTCAGGATTGAAGATGGAAGGAGATTTGAGGAAAAGCAACGCTACGTGCTACACCACCACAATGCATTTACTCAACCATTTTCCATACCGCTTATCCTACACAGGGTCACCTATCCCAGGACAAGGTGGGGGATACCCTGGATGCCCACAATCAGGTGCACACACACCCCAGACAATTTGTAAAAGCCAATCAGTCGACAGTGCATGTCTTTGGACTGAGGGAGGAAACCGGAAAACCCGGAGGAGACCCCTGAAGCACAGGGAGAACAACCTCTGCTCATGCAGGGTGGAGGCTGGATTTGAATGCTCAACCCTGGAGGCGAGCGGAAAACGTGCTAACCGCTAAGCCACCTTAATACTTTTACAATCTTTAAATATTTAACAGTGCACCTTGTTTTTTTCTATCAGTCTTGCAAATACAAATGTGACCATTGTGCATTGAGGTTCACAAAACCCCTTTTTCCACATACAGACTTATCTCTCCTGACTTCTTCTAATCTAAGCAAAGTGCATATGTTGAAAAGTGAAACAAATCGGTCAGTTTTTTGAGTTGACAAAACGACTTAACGACGTAACAGTGTTTCATCGGAGTTAAGTCATCACTGTCTCTCAGCAGCGCTGTACGGTGAAAATAACCAGGAAGCTGTGCTGTCACTGCTGCAAGAATTTGATACCCAAAAATACAGGCCATTGAGCTCATAAACTTTAATACTCTTTCTATTATTTTTTTTGTAGTTAAGTAAATGGAGTGCCGACTATGAAAATTCACTGCCACTTATTTTTTATAGTTCACGTAGTCATAGTTTGTAGTCTAATCATTGCAGTCCTAACAGTGGCACTATGAAACTGTGACATTATTTGACTTATTATACTGTATTACAGGAGTGGTGGTATTTCAGCAGACTGAACCGAGTACTTGAAGAAAATCTGTAGCAGAGCCAAAAATCATTCAAACATTTTTTTTTTTAAACATGATCCATCAAGGTTTCTGGGTTTGTCCAATCACTTACATTGATGTCAATTAATTAGCTGAAGGTAGCTCATCTGACCAAGATTAGCCACAGAGATAGAGACTTTCATATATATATATATATTATCCATAGCAACTTAATTTGATCACATCTGTGCAGTTGAGGGTTAAGGGCCTTGCTCAAGCTTGGCAGTGCTGGGGTTTGAACTCATGACGCTCTGATCAGTAGGCCAATGTCTTAACCACTGAGCTATGATGTCTCAAGACACATTACTGAACTGGTGGCTCTTTTTCAAAAATGTAGATTCAGAAACCATAACGTTTAATGACAATTGGACAGAGAAGTACAGAAAACCAGTCTTCGTGGCCAGTTTGCGATCCTCGTCAAAAATCGTGCCGGTGCAAAACAAAACATAAATCATTAAATAGGTGCGTCTTGTTTACAACCATAACCCAATCGTTAACGGTTATAAGCATTAAAGACTGACCTGGAGTACGTTTTGTTAGCAACGATTTTATGTAACTTCTACACTTTATAACTCTGTGCCCACATAAGATCATAAATAAGCTGCTATTAAAGTGGTAGCTCAGAGGTTAGCTGAGGAGTTCAAATCTCAGCACCGACAAGCTGCCGCTGCTGGGCCCTTGAGCGAGGCCCTTAACGTTCAAATGCTCAGTTGTATAAAATTTAAAAAAATAAAATAAAATAAAACAATTAAATACTTGTATGTCGATAAGAGCATCAGCCAAATGCCATAAAGGTAAACTCTGCTCTAATGCATTAGCCTGAAGAGTACAAAGCTTAAGACTGAGCTGAACATACATCAGCGGACTCACTTACCCTGCACCCCGGTGATGGTGAGTGGGACGCCCTGCACCTGGACCCCTGCAGTGCTCAGTCCTGCAATGTTGACGGTCTGCACGCCCGTCCCCGAAGCCAGCTGGGCCGTGTTCAGTGTGATGGGCGTTCCTCCGATGGAGAGAGGAGCGATCTGTGTGAATGCACCACCACTCGGACTGGACGCAACCGGAGCCAGCGTGAGCTGCTGAGCCATACCTGTGTTCTGGACCTGCACTGTCTGCCAGCTGATCTGGCCAGTTGGCGTGAGTGTAGGTGCCCGGATCAGGACCTGAGCTGGGTTCTGGAAGGCCTGCAGCTGTACGTTCTGCTGTAGCGGCTGCAGTGTCTGAGCCGGTTGCAACTGGATGGAGCCCTGGACCAGCTGCTGGGGCTGCTGTTGTGCCTGCTGCTGCGGCTGCTGGATCTGGATCTGCTGCAGCACCGGGTGACTGACGATGTGGAACTGTTGCACCTGGGTCTGCTGCTCTGACATTTGTAGCCCGTTGGACTGAGCTGTGCTCTGGCTGTCAGAATCGCCCCCCTGGGACCGTATGTCTTTTTGCCCCTCTGCACATGCGTCAGATGTCATGGACACTGACGTTAAGGCTGTAGCGTCTGCAGAGATGGAGTCTCCGCCCCCTGATGTGGTCAAGCTGGTGGTCCCGGATGTAGATTCCACGCTGGTCGTGATCAACTGGCTGCCATTCGCTACGTTCAGGTCACCTGACTGCAGCAGCTGCACCGATCCTCCTCCTGTGGCCATGTTGTTGATGACGGGCAGAGCCAAAGTGACGCCGCCAATATTTATGGGTATTGTAGTGACCATGGGGGCTTGTGTGCCCTGAATGGTCTGCAGCTGGAGTGGAAAAGATGGGCGAATCTGCACAGGGATGGCCTGGTTTGTGACATTTTGGGAAACTACACTGGCTGACGTTGCTCTTGGAGGTGTGGCCAGAATGGCTTGGTTGTTAATGAGTTGAATCTGCTCAGGTTGGACGCTTAAAGTGGTTGGGTTGCTGGGGTTTATCTGGATCTGCTGACCGTCGGCGGTCTGTAAGTGTGGGATGACCTGATACTGGATCCCTCCTGTGGAATTAGGCATGTTTTGGACCTGGATGATCTGAAATTGCTGCTGCTGTTGTTGTGCGACCGATGCATTGTTCACACCGGCCGATTTAACCTTTCGTCCGGGCGTCACGTCAACAGGGACCATGCTGGTCCCGGTTGCGATGGTGGCCACGCCAGGAGCCTGTGTGTTGTCCTTGGTTACGGTTGTAGTAGCTGTGGCAGGTGAAGCGGCGATGATCTGCCAGCCGTTTCCTGTGAACTGAGCCGGGAGAAGCTCCAGCTGCTGTGGGGCGTTCTGGAGCTGCACTAACCCTTGGCTGGGGTCGATGATGATCTGCTGCTGCACGCCGGCCTGCCCCTCCCCGCCCACGCCGCCTATTTTACTGCATGTGGCTGCAAGCAGAGCGAGAGGAGATGGCTGTGCATCCTGCTCACGTACACACACACACACACACACACACACACACACACATGCAAAAAGAAAAAAAAGAGAACAAAAAGAAAGCACTGAGTGTCAAAGACGTGGGCGGGATTACAGGAAGAGTGGGTGGGTGTGTGCGAACCACAATTTCTCCATTTCTTACATGCACAGTGCCTGAAAACTGGGTCGATGCAACACAGGCACAAAAATAAAATACATACGTGTCATTAGACTCAGGAAGACGAAGAGTTTTGCCGATGATCGATTTTGTTGCTAATATTCTAAAAAAGGTTATTAAGTGTATCTTGAAAAATGAAACATAAAATGTGATCTGCATTCAGGAAGCTGTACTAGTGCAAAATAAGAGAATAAAAGGTATCTGCAGGTGTCATACATTTAAATATATTTCACTGTCATGCTACTTTAAACAGGATTTAAGCCCTGGATTTGCAGTGATGAAATACCAAATGTAAAAAAATATGAGATAAAAATGTCTGTGCATTTTACAGCAAGAACTACATCACTTTCTAAAGACGTCAGCTAACTAACAGAGTCACCGAGGTTCCTGATGTTCCAAAAACGCACAAGTTCATGTTAAATAGTACGTCAATTACCATAGCTCACTTAGTGTTTTGTCGTACTATCATACGTATACATATACAATGATCAGACATAACATTAAAACCATCTGCCTAATATTGTGTAGGTCCCCCTTGTGCTGCTAAACAGCTCTGACCCGTCAAAGCATCGACTTCACAAGACCTCTGAAGGTGTGCTGTGGTATCTGGGACCAGGATGTAAGCTGCAGATCCTGTAATTTGGGAGGTGGGGAATTCATGGATCGAACTTGTTTGTCCAGAACATCCCACAGATGCTCGATCAGATTGCGAATGGGGAATTTGGAGGCAGAGTCGACACCTTAAACTCTTTGTCGTGTTCCTCAAATCGTTCCTGAACAATTTTTGCAGTGTGTCAGGGCGCATTATCCTGCCGAAAGAGACTGCTGCTATTAGGGAATACCTTTAACCTGAAGGGGTGTACTTGGTCTGCAGCAATGTTTAGTTAGGTGGTACGTGTCAAAATAACATCCACATGAATAGCAGGACCCAAGGTTTACCAGCAGAACATTGCCCAGAGCATCACACTTCCTCCACCAGCTTGCCTTCTTCCCATAGTGCACCTGGCGCCATCTCTGACCCCAGGTAAGCGACACACACGCACCCGATCGTCCACGTGATGTAAAAGAAAACGGGATTTATCAGACCAGAGGACAGCATGGGCACTCTGACCCGTCTGTGGCAAGCCGATGCACTGTGTGTTCTGACATCTTTCTATCACAGCATGAACATTTTCAGCAATTTGTAGCTCTTCTGTGGGCTCGGACCAGACGGGCAAGCCTTCGCTCCCCACACACATCAGTGAGCCTTGGGCGCCCCTGACCCTGTCGCCGGTTAACGGGTTGTCCCTCCTTGGACCACTTTTAGTAAGTACTAACCACTGCATACCGGGAACACCCCACAACACAAGACCTGCGGTTTTGTAGATGCTCCGACCCAGTCATCGAACCATCACAGTCTGGCCCTTGTTACTCAAGTCGCTCGGATCCTTACGCTTGCCCATTGTTCCTGCTTCCAACACATCAACTTTGAGAACTGACTGTTTACTTGCTGCCTAATATATCCCACCCCCTGACAGGTGGCACTGTAACGAGATAATCAATGTTATTCACGTCCTCGGTCAGTGGTTTTAATGTTATGGCTGATTGGTGTACATTCTGCATCCTTACATTCGGGATGTAGTGATAGCAATGCCGACTGATTCTTAATTCGTTTCCATCAATAAATGAAGAAAATCCACTATGTTATATAAACGTCTACATTTATACCACAGCGCTGCTGAATTCTGGATTCTGATTGGTCAGAAGGTGTTGACGAATTTTCTATAACAGAAGCTCTGACAGTATTTCAGACTGCTGTCATACACAGGTTTGTAATTAACAATAAATAAATAAATTTATTAAAAAAAAAAAAAAAAAAAAAAAAACGTTGACAGAAGCTAATGCTAAGTTCCCAAAATGCGTCCTTTATACTACAGTTACGGTCATAAGCCATAAATAATGCATTTAGTTGTTTGATTAGTTCTGCCCTGAATAAGCTTTTTCACATAACAGATGTTTACATACTGCACAAGTCACAATAATAACTGAACTTACACAAATGAACCAGTTCAAAAGTTTACACGCGCTCGATTCTTAACACTGTGTGTCGTTACCTGGATGATCCGCGACTGTGTTTATGTTTTGTGAGAGTTGTTCATCTTCTGCATATTTGACCGCTTTCCATCAGCGGCTATATGATTTTGAGATCCATCAAATCCGATAACAATTTACCCCGATCATCCTGTTCAGAAGTTTACACCCCCCCGGCTCTTAACGTATCGTGTTGCCTTCTTGAGCATCAGTGAACGTTTGTACCTTTTTTACTACTTGTGTACGAGTCTCCTCAGTGTGAAAAGACGGATCTCAACATCATATGGAAAGCGGTCAAATATGCAGAAGATGCTGGAAAAGCAAAGAATGTGCAGGAGGATTTTTCTGAAGAACAGTGGGCAGTTTAATGGCTCAGGATAAACAAGGGACCCACAAAGAACTCTCACAAGACATAAACACAGTCGTGGATCATCCAGGTAACGACAGGTGTGTAAATTTTGAGTAAATTCAGCTATTATTGTGTCTTCTCGACTGTATGTAAACATCTGTTATGTGAAATAGCTTAGTCAGGGCAGCACAAAAAATATATAATAATGCAATAATTTATGATCCCTCTTTCAAAAATGTTATTTATTTATTTATTAATTATGAACATTTTGCGGATTATGCAAGGCGTATGTAAAGTTATGACCTCAGCTGTAAACAGTATGTCGAAATATATCTTTTTTTGTCATGCTACAAAAAAATGTAAAAAACCCCCATCAGGTGTCGTGACATCCCTACTGAAACCCCAAGAAAATTAAGAGTGCAATCACAGCACGCCTACTCCAGTTAATTATTATCAGACGCGTCTTAAGAACGTAAACAACATGAAAACGCACTGTGGTGCAGACAGAACAATAATCCTGATTAAAGACAAACCCAGCAGAGAAGCTCTCTGGGGCAGGAGGGCATGAAGTGATGCAGGGGGGTAAAACTAGATAGAGCTAGAAAACCACCAAAACTCACACTTCCGCACTAGATATGACGTCACCTCGAGTGCCTTTGATGCATGCCGTTTAGTGCGGAAGTGTGATCAGGAAGTGTGCGCGCTAGAACCAGTACGTCGGATCCGAGTTGACAGGGCAAAACTTTTTCAACACTCGAAGATGTCCTACCTGGGATGACGTTTTTCCTTTATTGCCCTTTTCACCACCTGATTTCCCCCCGTCTGTCGCCATCACGTCTTTCTTTTGATCTGCAAAAAAAAAAAAAAAGAGAACAGGTTCAGGTTATTTTATTCTTTAATAGACATTCACTCCCTTAGGGCTTTGTCCCAAATCGCGCGTTGCTCCCTTGATGAGAAGACACTACAATAAAGGCTCTCACACCCTACCTAGTGTACTCTGTGTTTCATAGTCATGCGTTTGGGATTGGACCTTGCTTCCTATAAGTCTAGGGGGGGTTAGGCAAAAACAAAAACAACAACAAACAAACAAACAACCCTTTAATCTCGCTTGAAATGAAATATGGATTTAAAAGAGAGGTAAAAATGAACAACGCACACTTGAGCCATGGAGAACGTGGGAGACATTGAGGGCACAATGGAAGTGTGTCGTGTCAAAACGAAGGAATAAAATAAAATGCAGCCGTACACCGGCATGATCGATATGGGTTTAACGGCAGCGGAACGGAAACAAAACAAAAACACGGAAGAGGAGGAAAAGGAGGCGACAGGTTGCCGATGCGTGGACACACAGAGAGGGAAAGACAGAGGGGTGGAGACGATAATATGGGAGGGAGGGAGGGTACGCACCACTCATCCCGCATTAATAAAACCGGAGAGGAGTTGTTAACGAAAAAAAAGGCCGGACGCTGTGGAGGCAGAGGCAGGCAGAAGGCCCGGAGAAGGACGGCCTATTTTTCCCCACGAATGGCTGCTGTTGCTGCGCTGCGCCGCACATCCACCGGAGAGCTGAGGCGAGGCGCGCAGACCCACCCGCCAGGAAGGGCGGTACCAACCGCGGGCACTATACAATTCCACCCCGCTGAAATGTCCGGAATAAAAACAACGCACTTTACCTTCGCTGTTTTATTTCCTCCAACTTGTGATTTTGCTGAGAATAAAACGGATTTCCACCGAAACGCATCCAAATCCAAATCCAACTTAGCGCTCTACGTGTGTGTGTGAGTGTGTGTCTACGCTAAGCTCCTCCCACTTTTATTTAAATATCAAGTCGGAAAAAATCCTCTCTTCTGCTTGTTACTTTTTTTTTCTTCCTCCCCGCCTTTTCATATACGTATTCTAATATATATATATATATATATATATTAAATATTTCTACTCCTATATCGTTATAATCTCGTTTTTTTTTCAATGTTACATATGCTTCTTGTTTTCTCGCTCAAGCACAATTGTATTTTGTTGCTTTTGTGGGCGGATGCTCCCCGCCCACATATTCAGATAGGACGTTAACCGTCGGTGCACGCGCGTCACTATGGGGATTGTAGTTTAAGCTGGAGAGGATGTCAGTCGTGCGGTGCGGAAAAGAGACTACAAGTCCCAGGAAGCGTAGTGCTAATACGTGCCTTTAGGGGGAGTTATCATGGTCGGTTGAAGGGAATGAAGAAGGGCGGTTACTTGTGCTATGTGGGGGTTGGGCAAATGCAAACGGGTGGAGAGAAACCGACTTGTCCACCAGTGTTGCATTCTTTTAGGCGGGTTACCACACTGAAATGGATAAATAAATAAATTAATAAATAAAAAGATTAATCCTACACACGCATTTTGAGTTGGTTTAAATATTAGTTTATTTCATTCTTTGTAAACATCATTCTCTGAAACATACTTTGTTGTTATGGATTTATTCTTAATAAGTAGGGCCTAGTTTAGCCTAGGTGTTGTCACAGGTGAGATTATGACTAGAAAGATAACTATCATAAACTATCATCATGTACGTGACTATTTACAACCATGATCAGTTAAACGAGTGTAAACCAGTGACACCACAATAACAACAGCCCTGTTTGTTTTAAACATTTTTAGTCTCCTGAAAAATGGTGTCTTACAGTATCCTATAAATCATTATATCATAAATCCTGCATATAAGCAAATTAGCAGAAGATGATGTAATAATATCATGCCACACACACACACACACACACACACATATACACACACATACACACACACACACACACACACACACACACACACACACACACACACAATATATATATATATATATATATATATATATATTTTTTTTTTTTTTTTTTTTTTTTTTTTTTTGCAGACTGGATCATAGTAGTGATCATGCAAACGAGGTCCCCTGGTGGTCATGAGCATTATTGCATGTTGATGTACATTTGCAAAAGTTTAGAGACGACAGTAGGAACTTTATGACCCCCTGACAGGAGCTTCCTATCTATCCTTTACAGACTTTCCCATTATTTTGTAGCTATTGTGTTTCTTCCAGTTCAAATCCCAGTTTCACTTTAGTCCACTTCAATGAATTAACTCGAGATGATATGAGGAAGAAGCCTTGAGAAGAACCAGACTTGAAAGGGAACCTGTCCTCTTGTGTGTGACACTGGATAGTGGAATTATAAATCATTGTTACTCCTCTACAATTGTGCACTGTGTGTTTCTCTCCTCAGGTTCTCTCTGGGTTCTCCAGTTTCCTTCAATCTCCCAAAACCATGGGAATGTGGTGTATTGTAAAACTGCCTACTCTAAAATAATACTAGGTGTCAATGTTTGTGTGCATGATGCCCTGCAATGGACTGGCATCCCATCCAGGGTTTAATCCCGCCTTCACGCCCAGTATCCTCATGAGAGGAACAAACTGGGTGAAGAGCGAAAAACGAACAAACAAATGAAAACAAAAAACGAAGCAATTAAAGGAGTCTCTGATCAAACCTTATCCATTCTGGGACCCCAAGAATCTGGTGAACGGTTCACACATACAGTGTTTGCAACACACAGTCACTGGTTCAGTGCTCGTCCGCTAGGGGGCAGTATAGACCTATACAACACAGTCACAGTATCGTGAAAAGTAAGAACAGAGACGGCAGTTTTTAATTTTAATATTAATAGGTTTCAGAATTGGACTTATATTTGGGATTAGGTTTGGGACGTGGACTGGGATTGGACGTGGATTTAAATTGGATTAGTATTGGGGATTGGATTTGGATATGGGATGGGATTTCGATTGAATTTGGGATTGCATTTGGGTTTATGACATGAACTGGGACTGGGATTTAATTTGGAGTTGGATTTTGGACTGTATGTGTATTTGGGATTGTATTAATATTTGGATTTGGGTCTTGAATTGAGATAGGGATTGAATTGGGATTGGGATTTGATTTGGATTTGGGATTGAATTGGAATTTGGGATTGGATTTGTAATTGAACATATTAAACATTTTAGATCAAGGTTGTTAAAAACATTTGTAGTCAATTAGCTAGAGCTCATTCATTCATTCATTCATTCATTCATTCATTCATTCATTCTTCATTCATTCATTCATTCATTCATTCATCTTCAGGAAATGCTTCATCCTGGTCAGAGCAGTGGATCTGTAACCTATCCTGCCAATACTGGGTGTGAAGCAGGACACAGTACATTGCACATTGCACACTTTAGTTTATTCAGCCCACTTACTGGTACGTGTTTGACAAGAAACCAGTCATGATCACAGCACAGATTAATTTCATGAACAAAACCAAACTAACTAGCACGCTTTGTGAATATGAAGAATATTATGTTCTCAATGGAGCCACTAAAGGAATTTATTATTAACTTTCACCCACAGAATCTAATCCAGATACAGTGTGTTAAAATATGGACCTGAAATACGTTTACTCTAGATTTATTCAATTACAGTTATATTCAGCTTCTCAGTTTTAGATTAAACCCATTCAACTGAATTTGACCAAGCAGTTAGGATTATAACTATATAGTTTAATGATAACTATAACAAATAGAGCATGAATGTGAATCACATGAAAATGTAAATGAATCACATGAAAATTAATGACATGTAAATGAATCACATGCATGAATATGAAATACATGAAAATGAATCATACGTAAATGAATCACATGTAAATGAATCATATGAAAATGAATAAATAAACAAAGGCAACTATAACAAATAGAGCTACTTTGATACATCTTAATATTGATCTCTAGCTTCATTACAAAATATGGAAAACACTCTGTGATTCACAGACCAGCCGGTATTATCACACAAAAACATGAATGACTGTAAGAGCTTATTAAAGTGTTGCAACTTGCAGACAAATATTTAGGTAACAAATCACTCTTATGCCTGTAATCATGCAATCATGCTTGAGGGTTAAGATGTCTGTTTTGAAATGGCAATCAGCACAAACATTGGTGTGAAACTAGAGGAACTTTGGCACAGGTGGTACTTCTTGTTTCTCTTCAAGAAGCCGAGAAGAGGACTGTTCCAGAATTTTTTCAGAAATGAGAAGTCTAGGCACATGCTGGGAGATGAAACTGACCGTTTAGACAAAAAGAAGGGTAAGGTTGTTAATGTAGTTTTGGCAAAAAGGTTGATTGTTTAGTTTTGTTTGTTTTTGGTTTGTTCACGTTCTGTAGTTGTTCTTGGTTTCTTTCCATTACAAACAGAATCACAGTTTTCGCGCACTGACGCACTTATTGTGGCAATACTTTCGCAACAGAAACAAGCAATTACAAATGGAAAGTGCCAGAAATAAACATTCTGATGCTGCATGACTGTAAAAGTGATGCTGCATGACTGTAAAAATTCTGCCACAAAAATGGCCAAAAATGATGAAAGAAAATCAGGTTTTGACCAAAATTGGAGGTTTCAGCCAATATACTTTGACATCCCTACTTAAAAATCAATATTTATTTCTCTTAAATATAATTATGGTTATTTTAGGACACTCTAAACTTGCCTTGGGTGTTTGCCTGCAAAGATCATGCTATGTTACGAGACAGCGAGTCTAATGCCAAGTGTGATTTCCTTACACAGTGAATGTCAGGCTTGGTTTGTAACGAAACAGATATAAACCCACTTTGTAATCATATACAGGCTGTGAAAATATCCACAGAGCTCCTGCACCCTCACATCATCATCAAAACAGAGAAGAGCACTGACATGTATAGACAACAGCAGACAATATTTCAAATATTAAAATAACCAATGAGTTCGTTAATAGAAAGAAATTCAGCCAACAGAACAGAAGTGAGTGAATGAATCAGTGATTCTTTCCCCGCTGATGATAGCGTGAACAGATCAATGGAGCGAGTTTAAGTCATTTTTCTCACACTGATGCTGATCATTAAAGTTATGTAAAGGCGATATAAAGTTATGTAAAGGTGACGTAGATAAAGGCAGCCATGGTGGCTTAGGCTTCCACCTCCAAAGTTGGGGATTCAAATCCCACCTCCACATCGGTGTGGAGCTTCGATGGTTTCCTCTAGGTACCCAGGTTTCCTCCCTCATTCCAAAGACATGTGTTGTATGCTGATTGGCATCTCTAAAGTGTCTGTAGTGTGTGAGATTGGTCCCTGAGTTACCTGGGATCAGTTCCAGGCTCTGCCTCGACCCTGTGTAGCATAAGCGGTACGGAAAATGGATGGACGGATGTGGGACTCTATTTGAGGGGTTAAATGTTTTGTCGTCCCATGTCATCACAAATGATCAGCACTGTTTCTCATGTTGACTTAATTCAGTCTTTATCCTTCGAAAGAGTTCATCCAAAATGAAATGATGGCCCAATTCAGAATTTGTGTCATATAGACATGGAGATACATTGGATGATGTTGCTGCTCATACAGTGATATTGTCTCTCTGTAGCCCAAGCCATTCTTTATTCAACTCTTTGTCTCTGTCATTTTTAGGGTTTGAGTTTTGATTCAGTACAAGATTCAATACAAAAAAGTGTCAAAAAGAAAAAAAGAAAAAACAAAAGAAAAAAAAAAGAAAATATGGAATTTGGCAAATTCTAATAAATAAATAAATAAATGCATAAAAAAGGTAAACAAACAAATGTAAAAATAAATTCAACTAAGCAAACAAAGGACCCTCTAAATATAGTATTTGATATTTTGGAATTGCATTTTGCTATACATTTGGTTTGGGCTTTCTCAAAATACAGACATTTGATAAGTGAGTGAGTAGAAACACATTTTTTACTTTTGGTAAACACTAACTGACAACTAAAATGATATAATGATATGTTTGCACATTATCACATTTTATATTCAATTGCTGACTTAACAATAACGTTTAATAAAAGCAAGGAGAAACCTGTACATAGTCATTACTGTAAGCTTACTTTGTAATTTATTAATTTGATCAATAAAACAAGAATATAATCATGAGTCTCAAACCAGCGTGAGGGTGTGAGTTGATATTACTTCCTCTGCTTCATGTCAAAACAAGGCCATAAAACAACAGCTGTTCCTTCTTGGTGATGAGTCAATAACCAGTAGAATGTGATGGGAGCCTTTATGAATGTGTGTCTGTGAGTGTGTGTGTGTGTGTGTGTGTGTGTTGTGTAAACACTTGTAACCTACTTTTCACTTTAAAACGCTGGCACGCTTCCTCAAGCACTTGCAGTGTGTGTGTGTGTGTGTGTGTGTGTGTGTGTGTGTGTGTGTGTGTGTGTGTGTGTGGCGTCTCAGTGTCTCAGTGTCCCGCGGGTAAGACTCGAGGTGATCTGAGTGCGTGTGAGAGCGTGTTTTGGCAGCATGCCCTGTTATTCATAAAGTGAGTGTGTTGACAGATCAACACCAATGTGTTTTATTAACCCACCACAGAGCTAAGGTGTGTGTGTGTGTGTGTGTTTGTGTGTGTGTGTGTGTGTGTGTGTGTGTGTGTGTATCTGTGTCTGTGTCTGTGTCTGTGTGTCAGGTGGATGAATGAACTGAGAAAACAGGTTATATCGATGTCCCATTCACATGTTAATTCATTCATCTCTGGACCTAGAGCCCATCCTAGGAACATTGGACATGAGGCAGCAATAAGATAAGATAAAATCAGATAAGATAAGGTAATACTTTATTAATCTCCAGTTGAAGAAATGAGGGTGTCACAGCAGCAGCAAGACAGGTGCAGAGAAAAGAGATAGTAAGGAGAACAATACAGGGATACATAAAGAGTTTATATAAGATGTGTAAATATGTATAGACATAACCACAAACTAATATATGTTTTAAATTCTGATAAAATACTAAGTACATCTTTTGAGTGACCAGCAATTTTTTAAAAAAGCGTCACTATTTAGCAGGTGTGAGCCAATTTCCCATTGGTTTGCGGAAATGGGGGATTACAGAGTGGATAATATCTGTACATCAGAAATGCATGCGAATTTATTTCCCATGCAAAGGCTGAGAAAAATGTTCTGTCTTTCCCAATGCCTGAATATTTTGGGCTAGTTTCAGGTCTTTTGTGTGTTTTTTGAGGTGTATTTAGGATGAAACCTGGCAACCCTGTTAAATTATATTATCTTTTTTTGTGTTTGTCTCGCCAGTGACAGGAAACACACCTGATAGATCAAACACTGTTGAATAAAGTTACATCTAAAAAAAACTGTCTAAATGAGCTGCTAGACTATAAACTGGTTAATTATAGCAACTGCCTATGTTGCTTTAAAAATACACTGGATAGTAGCCTATAGGATAAGTCTAGTAGGACAGTGTCTCAACTTAATTTTGTTTCAGGTTATGTTGTTATAAATGTTATCCTGCTCCACTAAAATATATAGTCATGAGCCAATGTTGATGTAAATACAAGGTGAAACCTCTCTCTCTCTCTCTCTCTCTCTCTCTCTCTCTCTCAACAACTGCATAACTGGAAATCCTGTGCAAATGTCATTTCCAGAGATGTACATAACTCCCAGCAAAGCTCCAGATGATGACAGCACAGGTCAACTCCTCTCACACAAAGGACTTAAAAACATCCACCTTCTCAACGGCAACAAAGGACTAATTGTACATATCCTGCATAAAAAAATGAACTTTCAAGAGAGCTAAAAATGGAGAACACTACTACCCGTTCTTACGCCTCAGTCCCCTACATAGAGGGTGCTGTACAAAATACATTTTCCAAAGCAATCTAGAGACCTACAGTGGTGAGTTCTTCACCCTGCATTGCAACCAATTCCTTGCCTAACCCTAACCCAACCAATTCCTTCCCTAACCCTAACCCAACCAATTCCTTCCCTAACCATAACCCAACCAATTCCTTCCCTAACCCTAACCCAACCAATTCCTTGCCTAACCCTAACCCAACCAATACCTTCCCTAACCCTAACCCAACCAATACCTTCTCTTACCCTAACCCTAAACCCTAATCCTAACCCAACCAATACATTCCCTAACCCTAAACCCTAACCCAACCAATACATTCCCTAACCCTAAACCCTAACCCAACCAATACATTCCCTAACCCTAACCCAACCAATACATTCCCTAACCCTAACCCAACCAATACGTTCCCTAACCCTAACCCAACCAATACGTTCCCTAACCCTAACCCAACCAATACCTTCCCTAATCCTAACCCAACCAATACATTCCCTAACCCTAACCCAACCAATACATTCCCTAACCCTAACCCTAACCCAACCAATACCTTCCCTAATCCTAACCCAACCAATACATTCCCTAACCCTAACCAAACCAATACATTCCCTAACCCTAACCCAACCAATACATTCCCTAACCCTAACCCTAACACAACCAATACCTTCCCTAACCTTAACCCAACCAATACCTTCCCTTACCCTAACCCTAAACCCTAATCCTAACCCAACCAATTCATTCCCTAACCCTAAACCCTAACCCAACCAATACATTCCCTAACCTTAACCCAACCAATACCTTCCCTTACCCTAACCCTAAACCCTAATCCTAACCCAACCAATTCATTCCCTAACCCTAAACCCTAACCCAACCAATACATTCCCTAACCTCAACCCAACCAATACCTTCCCTTACCCTAACCCTAAACCCTAACCCTAACCAAACCAATACATTCCCTAACCCTAACCCAACCAATACATTCCCTAACCCTAACCCTAACCCTAACACAACCAATACCTTCCCTAACCTTAACCCAACCAATACCTTCCCTTACCCTAACCCTAAACCCTAATCCTAACCCAACCAATACATTCCCTAACCCTAAACCCTAACCCAACCAATACATTCCCTAACCTTAACCCAACCAATACCTTCCCTTACCCTAACCCTAAACCCTAATCCTAACCCAACCAATACATTCCCTAACCCTAAACCTTAACCCAACCAATACATTCCCTAATCTTAACCCAACCAATACCTTCCCTTACCCTAACCCTAAACCCTAATCCTAACCCAACCAATACATT
>CM022774.1:9722332-9752332 GCA_012411365.1 Ameiurus melas
TCCCAGCACCATGTTTCTTATATACACACACACAATGTTATTTATATACACAACCCCAGTTCCTCAAAGTTGGGACAGTATGGAAAATACTAATAAAAACTAAGAGGAGTGATTTGTAAATGTACTTTGATTGTATTTAAACAAAAAATGTATAAAGACGAGGTATTTCATGTTTTACCTCATCAACTGTATAGTTTTTTGAAGATGAATGTTTATTTTGAAACTGATGCATGCACATTCCAAAAAAGTTGGGACAAGGGCAGTTTAGGACTAATAGTGATGTTGAAATAAGAAGGTGATGTGAAACAGGTGAGGTAATCGTCTAATCAGAGTATATAATAAACCTCCAAAAAAAGGTCTGGTCCTTCAAAAGCAAGGATTAGTCGAGGCTCGCCAATCTGCCAACAGATGCATCAGCGAATAATCCGACACTTTGAGAAAAACATTCCTCAAAGACAAATCGGTAGGATTTGGGCATTTCACCTTCTACAGTGCACAATATAATTAAATATTCAAGGAATCCGGTCAAATGTCTGTGCGTAAATAAAGGGCGAGGCCGAAAATCACTTCTGAATGCGTGTGATCTCGATCCCTCAGACGTCACTGTCTTAAAAACCGTCATGAGTCTGTAATGGAGATACTGACACAGTGGAATTATTTTGTGGTCCGATGAGTCAACATTTCAAATAGTTTTTAGACAAAACAGCCAGCGTGTTCTCTGGGCCAAAGAGGAAAAGACCATCCAAGCTGTTATCAGCTTCAGGTCCAAAAGCCAGCATCTGTCACGGCATGGGGGTGTGTCAGTGCCCATGGCAAGGGTAACTTGCACATCTTTTGAAGCAACATATGCTGCAAACCGGATGTTGTCTTTTCCAGGGATGTCCCTGCATTTTCCATCAGTGATGATGCTGTGTGGTTTTATCCAATCTTACCAAAGATGGAGTTTCATGTGTTTTCATGTGTGGTTTTAACCAAGTTCCCGTCACTGGAGCAATGCAGCAAACAAGAAGTTCTGATTCACAGAGCTGCTTGTTTGACACATAAAGGTCTGAAGGTTTTCTGAGGGATCAACTGGAGGCTAAGGCACGTCAGTGTTTACTTTGAGCTACAGTATGTTGACGACACATGACCACAAATTCTTCCTTCTGAAAAATTTCCCATTTCAAATAGGACAAACGAAATAGATTTAAAGGTGAAATAACAACATTTAATTGACAGTTTACGACAGTTAACGCCTTCATTATAAGAGCTTTTCAAGTAAACAGTTTCCCTGTTGTTTTTTTTCTTCTCTTCTCCATAGAGCTGACATGTTACAGAATCTACAGATGTAATAAATTGAGCTTAGCTTGAAAAATGCTAGACGTCTCCATTAAGCATCTTGCTTAAGGGCTAATTTCAGTCCTGAGATTTCATCTTACATCCTACTGGTTATTGACGGTAAGGAACTTTAACCTTTTGCAAATGAAAGCGTACTTTGTGTTTAGCGATTATTTCGACTATGCTGACATAACAAGTTGTAATTAACAAAAGAGTCTGTTACTGGACAGCTTAGCAGACCTAGCAGTACTACTCCAGACAATTTCATTCTCAGTTAATATCAGTCATTGTTGCCATAAAAAAAAAAAAAAAATCAGTCGAGTCACTGAATTACGTGCTAAAACTTTCAGCCTGTGTGTTTCTGTAACATGATAATCCTGTTCGAATTTCAAACTTGTCTCTCAGTAAGCAGTGCTAAAAGTTCTGTTGGCTGAAATCTTGCAGTTTCTCCAACCAAGCTCAGTTTATCTTATGGTCCTCGGCAGTGACCTCATCAGAGGAGGTATTTTAAGATCAAACAACTGAGCGCCATAAAGGAGTGCACAGGTAAAAGCTTACTCCCAGACTCCCATTAGAGCACTGCACACTGGGTGAGGCCTTTTCGCACAAGACACCTTTTAGCCCCAGGTGAGGGCCTGATTGGTTAATTGCCCTGGGAACTAAACTGGTATGTGGACGCGTTCTGACATGCACTTTACTCAGCAGGACAAGTGTGAGGGATGTAGAACTCAGCTTGAGGTTAGGAACAGCTTTAATGAATGCAATTTGGCAGTATATTTGTTGCATTCACCATTGTGAAAAAGCAAGGAGAATTCAGAGAAAATAAATGTGCTCCATACACTTGGATGACTGCATGAGAAATGACTGAGAGCTTAAACAAAACAGAAATGTTGTTATGACAGAGCCTGTTCTCCAGGGTTGTGCAAACAGAGACAATGGTGTGTGGGACCTCATAACCGGTGAGAACCAGGGTTTGACGAGAACTCTGCCTTGTAAAGGCACCTTGCTTCTTCTGGATCTCCTGTCACCATGAGACCCAATCTGGTGTCGGGAGAACTGGACAAGTGTGCAATCACAAAACAAAGGGCTCTTTTCATGACTTAAATGCCTATTGTGATGCTAAAGGCAGGAAAAGCATTGGCTAATTACACGGTATTCATGAGACACCTTAAGGCCTTTGTCTGCCTGGTAAGGATTGATTGAGTTGGGAGGGGGTTGTTATTTTACAACAGTTATCTGAACCTGCTCCACTTCAAAAGCAAGTGAGGACGAGAGAGCAAGAGAGAGAGAGAGAGAGAGAGAGAGAGAGAGAGAGATTTGGTAGCCTCTAGACTTTTGCAAGACTGCCTGAGGTGTCCTGTGAGCTTGGTCTTATTACACTTGTTGCTATTGTCATAATGCTGAGTGATGTTTGAAAAACATGTTATTCTCTCTCTCTCTCTCTCTCTCTCTCTCAAGGTATTTATAGATGCTTTGTAGATAAATGGTGCTGCAGCAATCCATCACAAATCCCCTGGTCATAAGTTATACCATCCTTCACCTGACTGTCTTGTCATCTTAAATTCATCCTTTTCATCTCAGACGTATAAGCTCGAGTGTTTGCCATTACGCCAGACACAACCGGACAGTAAAGGACGAGTCAGCTGGGAGAAATGGACATCCCAAAAGCTGAAACTGTTACTTCATTTCAACTCAGCTTTATTTATGTGGCACCTGTTGCACTTTAACAGCATCAGAAGGCAGAATTAGCCAATATAAACCAGTCAATAAACAACATAAATTCAATAGACAAAAGAATGCACATGCTGGACATGGCGGTAAAAATAAATGTTAAAATAATGTCAAATGTTAAAATACAGTCAGAGCTAAAGCTATTCCTTTAATTTTCTGACAGGGCAAAGTCTTTACGGAAAAATAAACAATGTCAGGGAAATACGCGGAATTAAAGCTGAATAAATGTCACAATAAAAAAAGGTAAATGAAATCAAATCAATCACACAATTAAAATGTACCAGTGTGTGAAAAGTTTACAAATGGAGAGCTAATAACACAACAACAAGACGTGCAGCAAAAACAGTCAAGAAGTTCAGATATTAATGGTGATTAATGATTAATATGATATTTGTTTAAAAGTGTGTATCCCCCTTTCTGAATGACTAGCACGCCCACATTGATCTATTTTTGTACTGATATTTTGTGTTTTGGATTGTTGTCTTGTCACACGATATGCTGGAATTACCGTACTCTACGGGTCTTTAGGTTCACCACATTTTTTTTTTGGCTTATGGAATACTAGGACTGTCTATTACCACTTTATCAATAGGATTAACAGCTTTACCCTTTACGTGCCTTTAATAAAGCACTCACTTCACTAACATCGAGCAGTTTATAAGTTCCAAAATTTTCCTGATCATTTTGTGTGGGTTTTTGGAATGGACAGTGATTTATCTGTAATAAAAACACATGAAACTCCAGCTGTTCAGAAACTTTTGACTTGGCGTATACCATATCTCTTAATTAATAATGGGATTAAGGTTTATTGAGAGATATGATTTAGGCCTGGATTTAAAAATCATTACAGTATATGAATTGCGAATATTGACTGGTTTCATCATTTTGAAGCTCTCCTCTATTCTCTTGTAGATCTTTTTACGCTTTTGACTCTTGTCAATCATTTATAATATATATAAAGAGGAACACATGTTAGCATGTTTAACCACAGAGTATGCATGCTGTGAATTTTTTTCTATACGGAATTGGCTAAACTTGTATGTACGCAGAGGACATACTCGTAACGTAAGCCAACAGTAGGAAAGCAGCAAAGTGCATTCGAAAGAGTTCAAAAAGACTTTGAAGATGCTCCAGGTTAGAGATCAACTGAGAGAGAGACAGAGAGAGACAGAGAGAGAGAGAGCACATGAAGGGCATTTTACAGAAGCACTAAGTGGTAGGTGCAGCACACATCATAAAGATTGATGTGAAGATAAAACTCGTCAGAAAGAGAGACAGAGTTTGGGAGAGAGAGCAGGAGGAAAAACCCATCCTCTGTGCATTAAATAGTGTACAGGAATTGGCTTGCCCAGCATGGCTGAGGAGAATAACCCAGGCGCCAACGTCTCTGCTGTACATCTGGTTGGGTGCTCTGTGTGGCCATGGGCTAACACCCTGTTTCCCCATACACGTTTCATCTACAGGAAACATGTATCATCTACAGGAAGCATACTTCTAAGAGCCAAAACACT
This sequence comes from Ameiurus melas, assembly GCA_012411365.1. Classification (NCBI taxonomy): domain Eukaryota; kingdom Metazoa; phylum Chordata; class Actinopteri; order Siluriformes; family Ictaluridae; genus Ameiurus; species Ameiurus melas. The sequence goes on from CM022774.1 coordinate 9,726,892, forward strand.
TTGGTATTTCAATTTGGTATTTGGTGTTCATTTATTACTTCAAAATGGTCAAATAGTGTGTATTAAGATATTAAGTATAATAAAAAAAAAAAAAAAAAAAATATATATATATATATATATATATATATATATATATATATATATATATATATATATATATATATATATATATATATATATAAAATGATAATGATATTAGTTTAAAAGTTTACATCTCCCTTTACAAATGTAATTAAAACCTTGTTCTTGTCGGTTATAGATTGTTGTCAGACAGCACTCTGATTTAATCTGAAGAGTTTTTATACAAACTTGAGTCCATACCAGCTCAAATGCATGCTGGAAAATACTAAGGAAGGTTTTCATTCAGGTTATTGCTGATAATATAATCTGTAATGAAAAAAAAAAGAAGAAGAATGAAAAATTAGAGGTCTCTAGACACTTTATTCTTATTACTTGTGGATAAAGTTAATGGTGATAATATGCTATTTTGTTGTTATTATATTTGACCTTTTTCCATTAAGAAAACGTGTGTGGGGGCGCAAACTTTTACCCTTGACTCATTTCTATAAACCCATTTCATAACACTATAACTTGAAAGCAGGTTAAAGCTAATTTAAACATATAGAAAACGTTTCACACTGCCACTCCTGATAGCATGGGTCAGGCTCTTTCAGACTCTTTTATGTGAGCACGTCCGTGCACTAAAAATATGAAAAGCTTGGGATGAACTGCGTAAATACCACTGCAGAGTTACGAGGCTGGTTGGAGTCTGACAGGATGGGACTGATCCACTGATCGGTGATTCAGACTAGTGTTTAATGATGTGGTTAACTTCAGAAACCTTGAGCAGGATACACAGAGGATGCTTACTGAATGTCGTCCTGTATAAATTGTGTGCTGGCATGTCTGTATTGAGATCCGGTGGTGTGGGTGTCTAAATGTGTTGAGCTTACTTTCTTTATTTTTTAAAAGGTAAGATTTTGGGTTAAAGAGTAATAAACAGATATATGGTAAAGTAAATATTATTATTCAGATCCATAAGTCAGATCAAGCTGAAATTTGCTGTATTGTGTGTTTATTTATTTATTTTGTGATAATCTGTAATTGTATTTGTTATGATGACTAAGTTACTTAACAAACATGGCCACCATTAGCCAATCAGCTTTCAGTATGCATTTCACAGAGTTATTTTTGAGGTGCTGTGATGAAACTTGAACAGTCTGTTGACCTATGCTCTCTTTATTGTTCTATTTAACATTCACAGTCCTATTTGAACTGGCCACTGGAGTTGTTATTTACAAAGCATGCTTAGACCCCTCAGATCACCACTTGTGGCTATATTTATTATTAATATGTTGTTGCTTATTTCTCTTTTTATTGGCTAGTCCAATGTAGACACTTCACGCAAACAGAAAACCTAACTTTCAGATTCTAGACCAGTTTTAAACAACGTGCAAAGGGTTTATAGTTGTTGAGATTTAGTATATAATCTATAATGAGTCTTTATTAATCACATATATATTACAGCACAGTGAAATTCTTTTCTTCGCATACCTCAGGAAGCTGGGGTCAGAGCGCAGGGTCAGCCATGATACAGCGCCCCTGGAGCAGAGAGGGTTAAGGGCCCTGCCCAACAGTGGCAGGGTCTTGAACCCGCGACCTTACGATCAGTAACCCAGAGCCTTAACCACCAGTTCAGGTATTTCATGTGTTCAAGCTCAAGCACACCTGGTGCAACTAATGAAGAGCTTGATTGGTTGCATCAGGTTTGCTTGAGACAACACCAGTTTTGTATATGTGTGCTGTTGTGAGGGATTCTATTCAGGGGGTTGAATAGTTTTGATTTCAACTGTACATACTGCATACATTCAATTGAGGTTACCTACCCAGCAACAAGCATGGTACAGTTTAGTGGCGCTTATGGTATGCAACATTTATATATCAGGTACTGAGAAAATGAAACCCAATACAACACTAATGTGGTTCTATTAATAAACCGAAAGGTTCAAAACAGACCGGACATTACAATAATTGCTGTCCATCACTAGACCTTTGTGCAATTTTCTCTACTGTAGGCGTTTAAAGCACAAGAGCGTGAACACATGCTAGAGATTAAATGGATGAAAGAAGTCATATACAGCATGTGTGTATATCAGCTGCAGTAATGCTCAATTAAAATTTATACTCTTTACATATAATGCACTGCCAAAGCTCCATGGGCCCTATGATGAAGTGCAGTGTTGCGATAAATGGGTGTTAACCCTCCGCTCGCCTCCTTCATCTGTCTCTGACCGTTGCTTAGGTCCACACCCTTGAGGTGATTTATCGTGGCGGAGGTGGTGGTGATGGTAGTGATGGTGGGGTGGGGGTGGAGGCAGACAGCAAGACCCGATGGGCTTTTGATGAAATTGTCGGAGAGATCCAGAACGATAAATCCTTGTCTGTATGTCTAGATCGGCGAGGCTGCTCTGCCATTCTCTCTCCATCAATAACCTCTCTGACACCACACACTACACAAAAGTCATAACTTTACATTGCCGGCGGGCCGAGTGGATGGTGGTATATTTACGCCAGAGCAAAATACCCACTAGACACAGACTATGGAGGATGGAATGTAAATTTGAGAATATTCTTGGAAAAAATAGAAAAAGAAAATATTCTGATTATGTCACGTATGCACGAATGCATTTTAATGCAATTATCAATGCAACTTCTTTCAGTACAATCATAATTGCTTCTATTATACATCTGTGACGCCACCCTTTTTAAATCATCTGGACCCAAATGTGGTCCTTTATCTCAATGAGCTACTCAATGAGTCCAGGATCTGCTGAGCTGAATCATCTTAAAACAAGGGTACTTCTAGGTTTTGTGACTAATTTTGCAAGAAGTTAATTTAAGGAAAACCACTTAGAGAAAAGAGTCGCTGAAAATCAATATACTGTTATTCTGACTGATCACGTTTGTATTCATCATCCAGGATGACTTTGTACCGATCCACATGGCACAAGGGCTCACGGATTGTTCGGCTGAGGATGAAAATTATGAAAATCCCATGTTAGGACCATCACATTTACCAGATCTCAACCCAGTCGAACAACTATGGGAGATTTTAGAGTGACATGTTAGACTCGTTTTAGGCTTTCCATCACCATCATCAAAACACCAACTGAGGGAATGTCTTTTAGAAGAACAGTGTTCACTCCACTACCATACAGAGGATTGTACTCTATCTATGCCAAGGAAAACTGAAACTGCTCTATGGTTTGTGGTGGGACACCACCTTATTAACATTGTTTATTTCCTTTGACTCTTCACCTCTCTGTAGCGGTTATGAAACTAAAAGCTTGTATGTGTGAGGATTGCTATAGCGAAAAAATTCAATAGTTCAAACTGTAACACTGTTTAAGCGTTCATAAGACTTTTTACTTTGGTTATAGTTTTAGTGAGTTATGATGAGAGAACCTTCAACATGTATGTTATAACTGAATATGTCAATATGTCAATATAGATATATAGATATATCTATCTATCTATCTATCTATCTATCTATCTATCTATCTATCTATCTATCTATCTATCTATCTATCTATCTATCTATCTATCTATCTATCTATCTATCTATCTATCTATCTAATAGATTTATATTGGCTTTTCCTTTCATACAGTATGTCTGGTCTGTATGAGTATGTGTCTATTTCTCATGCTTGTTGGACGTGTCGTGCAGGGCTCCAGCGGAGAAGTTCAGCTGTCATTAACCCTACACAGCTGGGCTCTCGGGGAAGCTTCAGTCCTGACTGTGCTGCGTGAAAAGACTGCAACGGCTCTAATCTACACCATTGTGATCAGTGACAGGAGACAGAGAGAGGAGCTCAGAGTCTCACACAGGCACCAGGGTCTGCCGCTGAGAGGCGCAAAACGTGAGGCTAATTTCTCCAGTGCCTACACACACACACACACACACACACACACGCACACAATCATATGGTCTTTATCTCTCTCGCTCTCTCTCTCTCTCTCTCTCTCTCTCTTACACACACACACACACACACACACACACACATACGAACAGAGACACTTCTCTTTCTGTCTCCAGCTCCACACCCCTTCCTCTAAAACCCACCTGCACTCTGCATCTCGTCCTTTCATCTCATCAGCCTATGTTTAACACACAAAAGAGCCAGGAAGGAGAGCCCATTAAGTCACTTAGTTAAGACCACTCGACAAATTAACACAATTAGCACAATTGATTCATGTCCCACAGCTTAGGGTCTTATCCACTTCCCAGAGTTTATTCATTCTAGTGTAAAACAATGTGAATTAAATGCCAAAACCATACAAAATCTCTAGACGGTATTCTGAGAAGCAATGTAAAATGTAATATGCATAGACCAAAAAAAATCTGGCATTAAAAACGGATTTAAATTATCCCTTTACATAGGCCTTTTGGAATTTATTAACAATTTCAATTTGCATAAAATTGCTAGAATTTTTCCAGTCAATTTAACCAAATCACTAAAGCATCTATTAGCTTTCAGAACCCAAACCAAATGGGCCTCTACACTGCAACATGACTCGCTGCAGAGCCTGGTGTGTCTTACAACAAAAGAACGCCAAGGAAAAGTATTAAGAGAAAGAAGAGAATAACTTAGCACTTTAAAACATAACAAGACTGGTGTTTTATATAGTGCTTTTATATAGTTGTGCTGCTGAAGACTGAAGTACATGACATTAATAACACTTTTAAAAGATGTAGGCATTCATAGATACAGTACAATTTTCACATGCTGAACAGCTCTTCAGCAAAAATTACTTAACGACTTTCAAACATTTTTGTCAAACTAGAAAACACCATCCGTTAATTCAATTAGGCAACTTAGCAGTGTGTGTGCAACCCTCAGGAGGCTTTACAACACCTTCAATAACATTTCACTGTGATCCTGTATGTATTTAAATGAAAAGGCTTTAATAATAATAAAAAAAAATCTGCGGGGTTTTTTTTAAACACACTGATGAGTTTTCTACACTTACGTGCAATAAAATACCATTCATAAGTAAAATATCTCATTCAAGATTGCAATCAAATACCAATCGTAGGTCTCTAAAACCAAATGGTGAAACAAAAGCTTTTATTTACAGAACTTGCACAGATAACCATCATCATGGTTGGTAAAAATCTAACATATACATGAATGAACTCTTTGATGCTGGACTTATGAGACTCCCTCTTTTTGATCATCTTGTGTAATTTGAAAACAAACAAACAAACAAACAAAACAACAACAACAAGATTTTGATCAAATTCCATTCATATGTTTGTGAGACTTAAAAAAAGTCCTCACAACTTACACCAACAACAACAAACCTCAAAACAAAACTATTTTAAAGAATGTATGATTAAATATATTGTAATACAATACTATTTATAAGTTTATAAGACTTTCCATTTCTTGATGATATGAGATAAGTAATAAGCTACAATTTATATGGCTACAAACTATCAGAAAAGATTATTTTACAGGATTAAATAGTTTAGGTGGTGTGTTAACGACCAAAAAAATAACCAAACATTTGCGCAAATAATTAAAAAAATTTAATAAAATACAATCAAATAAAACACCATAATAAATCTGTAAACCTATCTCACAGAATCAGGGAAATCTGTTTAACATAAATACTACTCATAAGTTTGCAAACTATGTATATATATATATATATATATATATATATATATATATATATATATATATAAATAAATCTATTCTACAGAATTTGAGGTCATTCGAGATATCATTTATAAGTCTGTAAACTATTAGAACTTTCTCAGAGAATCTGAGGTTGCAATAGAATAACATTAAAACGTTCATGAACTAGCAGAACTACAAAATCTCACACAAAAACAGGATCATTTCTCATTTTGGTTCTTACACAGATTTTAGTTACTTTTCTGCTAAAACTGTCTGGAGTCCATTTTGGGGAGAGAATTCTAGCAAATGTGTCAACGTCTCCTTTCAAATGGTTTAAACGAAACAAATCAATAAAAAGAGGAAAAAGGCAAAAGCAGCAAGGGGGGAAAACATAGGAAGGGTTTAGAAAAAAATTCTACCAGGGCTTTAGTGTGTGATGACTTGGATGGGTATATAGAGAGCATACGAAGATGAGGAGGAAGAAAAGAAGAAGAAGAAGAGAAGAAGAAGAAGAAGAAGAAGAAATAGAAGAAGAAGAAGAAGAGAGGAAAGCAAGAGGGAGGCTGTTCTTGGACCAGTCAATAATTATCCTCCCTATCCAGGCTCTGTGTATCACTGCGACAGAGCCTTTGGGTCTCATATAAACCCTATTCAGACCACACAACAGAAAGACACCCAGGCCGCGACAGGACCCCTTTTACTACCCGTCTTTGTTGAGCTCTCTCTCTCCCTCTCTACCCTTTTCCCTCTCTTTCCCAGTCATTACCATACATATCCATATGAACAGTCAGGCCGGGTCCTAAGCAGCTGTCCACAGAAGTGCCGTCAAAAAAAAAGACAGAAAGGCGTCTGAATCCTTAAGCGATGAACAACAGAGGCTCTTGAAGGGGTTTCTCTCTCTCTTTTCTCTCTCTCTCTCTCTCTCTCTCTCTCTCTCTCTCTCTCTCTCTGTGATATACCCCAGTCTTTTCATATCCAATGGGGCAGAGGTGGGTGCAGGGCCACAGAAAGGGTGAAGTCTCATTCAGTCTCGCTATTGAGAAGCCAAGGGTTCACAGTGGCTACAGTCTCCAGGTCAGAGGCAGCATTTTATATACATGCAGGTCAGATTTGTCTCCCTATGTGATAACCACACCGATTTCTTACACAAGTAAAAGTTCAAATGCTCTGCTAAAATGTCCTGGTGACAAGTAAAGTACAGATTTCCTAAGTAATGCTTTACTTAAGTAAGAAAGTCGAAGTAGCCTCTGTAATAAAACTTACAATAAACAAGTACACCTTTTGCCTGACTCTTAGCCAGAGCCTGGAAAGAGCAAATGTGCTGAACTTAGCACATTTAAAAAAAATTAAATTCATTCTTTGAAGCTTTTTTCATTTCAGACTTTTAACTGCTACTCACTGTGTTTAAAAAAAAAAAAAAACCTCTACAATTCTACTCACAACATTTCAAACAAAAAAAATTTCTTCCAATGATATTTCAAACAAAAATCCTCTACTCATCGCAAACAAACAAACAAACAAATAACATTTGAGAGGTTATGTGGTGAAGCTGCTGTTAGTTTACTTAAGTTTGCTGTTTGCTCACGTTCCTCAATGAACATAGTTAACTTGTGTGAAGAATCTGAATGGTGTATACATGTCGTATTCATATTATTGCAATTACAACATTCAACAACGTTCACGTTTGGTTCTATATTGTTCTTACAAATTATAAGTGTTTATAAAGTAGCAGTCAGATGTTCTGAGGATGTCTCGAGGATGTCAGTTGACTTGGCAAAACTAAGGAACATGGGCAAACATTATTTTAGCCTAGTTTACAGCAGCTAAATCCCTTAGGCTAACATCTAGAAACATTAGATTAGCGTGCTAATCTCTCTGATGATACTACCTGGCTTGGATGCCAAACGCTAGATATCACTACTGGCTAGTTAAACTGGCTTATTAAATACAAAATGTAGATAAAGATAAAGGCAGGGGTAAGGTATGCTCTGCAGCCCATTTGACAAGTGAAATGTATGAAGTATTAAGATTATAGAGAATTGTAGAGATTAAAGGATAAAATTTTTAAAATGTAATAAGTGGTTATTTAGCTTTATTTCTATCATCTCAAGTAAAGTTTATTTGCAAGTATACATATCTATGTGCTAGTGTATGTCTATAATCCAAATCCTAGTAGTTATACTAAATGCTTTTTGAGCAAGTAATGGACCTTAAAGTTTTTCATGGAAGTCTATTTAGGCCCTCGGAACTGTCACTCCCCCCGTCCCCCTCCTTTACTCCCTCGGCCTCCTGCTAGTGGACGATAGACGGCTTTTAGACTGCATTTGGAGGAGATGAATGGGCGAGCTCGGCGTTGCAAAGCAGGCTTGTTTGTTGCTTCACGGGCGGCCTTCCATTCCATCCATCCATGGAAAAGTAAGAGAGGGAGAGAGAGTGATTGATAAAATCTCTTGTGCCGGCTCTTTTGCCCTCTTTTTATTGCCTCCCTCAGAGCCTGTGACCCATTACTCGCAGAGGACAATGGCCCTCGTCGGCACTTTCCACGCTGCTGCTGAGTCAAACAGCGCTGGGGGGAACTCGGGTCAATTGTAAGCGGCCGCTGCTCTTTCAGGCTCACTGTGAGAGCTCAGTGGGACTGCTACTACCCAACAGCCAGTGGACTGCTTATATCTACTGACATCCATCTCTCTATCCATCCATCCATCCATCCATCCATCCAAAGATCCATCCATCCAGCCACCCATCCATGCCTCAGTCCTCTTCCCCTCTTCATCAATGGCTTTTTTTTTGGAGCACCAAAACAGCTTGCTAATCCTTCCCGCTCCCTCCCACAAGTCTTTGTGGCCGTCTCTTTCTCTCACCATTTCTTATTGTGTGCCTCTTATTCTCTTGCTCTCTGCTCTGGTCGCACCTCTCTTAATCCCACTTGTTGCTTCCTGTCGTAGGGTGCCTCGGGGCAGGCGGGCACCGGAAGCTTCTTCTCCGAGTCCGAGACACAGTTACGGCCTGCCACTGGCTGTGTTCTCACTCGCAACTTGAATTCAATGAAGAGAGAGAGAAAGAAAGCCAGCAAGAGAGAAGAGAGGGAAATAGACAGAAGGAGAAAAGGTTTGGAGAGAGCAGGGGAGGAGGGTAAGGGTAGTTGACTTCTTGAGCCTATTTTCCCCATTTTAATACCATTAAAAAAGAGTAGCTAAGCGATTAGTAGAGCGAGAGGGGAAAAGACACCCTCGAGTGTGAGCAGGGTTAAAGTGGAGGGGGCACACTGGGCTCTCAATGCACGAGGCTCACCGGCCACAGAGTGCTTCTGCTTCCTCAAGCACACTCCATGGAGACTCCAGTCAGGTGGAACATTTAACTGCCAATTCTCTCTCTCTCTCTCTCTCTCTCTCTCTCTGCTCCCAGGGACTCTTGTGCTTCACTCCTACCCATAATGAAAAAGATTTCACATGACAGAGAGATGATCTCAACCAATTAGGAACATAACAGCCACCTGCAGGCATGCTGAGAGAGATAGAGTTTGAGAAAAAGAGTGAGAGATGTGGCTTACTGGCCATACTTTATTTATGCACATAACTGAATGAGAATTGAGAAAAAAAATTGAACGAGGCCATATTTATTAATTTCTAAATAGTTAAACATTTATTCAGATATGTCTATTATGCCTGGTTTATTCTTCACTACAAGTGCTTTCTTGGGAAAAAGTTATCTTTGTGTATTGATACGGGGAAAGAATTAGCCGTAATTAAATGCAAGTTGTATGACCAACCTCACACCCAGTATTCCTGGGATAGGCTCCGGGTTCCATGACCAGGACCAGGATGAAGCAGTTTCTTCATTTTGAAGAAATCAAAAATTGTGAAATATTACAGTGCATACGAATATGGCTATAATAGACGTTTGAATAGGAATTGGATAATATTTTACATAGGGCTTTCGCATGTGCACTTATGATTTATTTATTTGTTTATACCACAGCACCATTGAATCCTCTCATTTGAATACGTTATTGTTTCTATAGCAACAGATAATTAACAGGGATATGTATTGCAGACACTTGACACAGACAATTGTGTAATCATCGGTATGTTGAAGTTTTCTGTGTGTACTTTTTTTTGTCTTGCTTTACATTTATGGAAGGAGTCTCCAGTGTCGGCACTCAACCCCTGACCAATGCCCGTCTCCCCCCCCCCTTCACAAAATTCTCGATCACATCTCGGGAGACACACGATTACATGTAATTTTCCACTGCAATGGGGAATATATGTCTCCCAGTATCACCGTCTCAGGCGTCTTACATTACAGACATTTACAGACATTGCTGTTTATTGCTCGGGCCACATCTGCGGTCCTCAGGTCTCCCTGCAGCAGGTCTATGGCATGTTTACGCAGGTGAGCAGGAACCCTAGACATCTTACTTCTGGTGTGTTTCAGAGTCAGTAGAAAGGTCTCATTAGTGTCCTAACTTATTGTAACTGTGACCTTAATTGCCTAACGCCTGTAAACTGTCAGTGTCTTAAGGATGTATGATCAAGAGTTGACTGACTGAATTTAACTCACACTCTACTCTGCCCTTGTTACTGAAATTAGGATGTGCAAATAAACCCTTAAATTAAATTGGTTAAACATTTAAACACACACACACACACACACACACACACACACTGCTGTCCTTCAGAAATGACATGAAATATGAGCAAGGTTAAACAAAATCACACAGTGTGTGTGTGTGTGTGTGACAGAGCTAGATCAGAAGAGATGCACACACTGCTAACAGAGTTCTGGAGAAAAAGAAGAGGCAGTGGGCAGTAAATGAATCTTTTATTTATGGTACAGAAGGAAAAACAGGAGAAAAATGGCTAACGTTATTCTTCTTAACAAGCTGAGACAAATGAGCTGAACAGATCCAGTCCTAATGAAGGACGTGGTGAAGAAGACGAGGGAGAGAAGCTCCATCTGAAACTTAATCAGTCAGAGAGAGAGAGAGAGAGAGAGAGAGAGAGAGAGAGAAGAGAGAGAGAGATGATTGACTGGGTTTTGATGTACATGTTTACATAGAAAAACAAGAAGCTTTTAAAGCAAGTGAACAACTTTCCATTTTAAGCAAACTACACCAAGTTTGACAGTTCTGCATAAAATTTAAATATGGATTTATAAACCTGTAGTGCATAAATAGTGCATAACACTGGTTTCCAAATTATTGGCACCCCACACTTAATATCTGATGTAGCCTTCACTGGAGTCTCTTCCTGTTTAAGGTTGGACATACAGTGCTTGTAGAGGATCTTGGATTTGATGCAGAACATTTTAAGCTCCTTTATTTTTTTTAACTGTACTTCATTACTATGCTTAAGTATTATTTTGGTCGCTTTGGTAGAATACTTTATTCAAATATTATGGAACTTGAATACCAAGACTTACATTTGACTCTTTTTTCATTACAAATCTCAAACACATTTCTATTTTTTTTTTGTAAAAACAACAACATCTCTGTTGTCATCTTCTGGAGTTACCAATCCATGCAGTACAAAGTACACATACTTTTACTTAAGTATAGTTTCAGGTTACAGGTTTGTACATGTACACCATCAGACCAGTTCTCAAGAAGGCTCACATACAGAGACTGAGATGACAAATTGCTAAATTTTATTTGTGTGTGTGTGTGTGTGTGTGTGTGTCTCAGGTCATTATCTTGTTGAAAGATTAATCTACGGTCACGTTTTAACCTCCTGTTAGCGGTGAACAAGCTTTGACCACTAGCCCCAAAGCATCAATGATTCACAGCCGTATTGCACAGCAGGTATTATTTTTCTTTTCCCAAACATGCTAATGGTGTGAAAAGTGTTTGATTTCTTTTCAACACAGAATTCCATTATTAGTTACAATAGATCCAATTCTTGACATTCCTTTAACTGTTCCAGCTTTTTTTTTGTTGATACATGCTTGGCTTAAAGTGTTAGATAAGGGAGACGGCTGCAAGAACAGGTTCTTCATAATCAAAAATACAAATAAAACAAACAGAATGGTGGAAGACAAATAATTCATAGAGCAAAACAAGACCAAGGAACATGCATCTAAATAGAGAACACACAGAGCTTAATTTTTTAAGTTGCTAATTAGGTGAAACCCAAAACAGGTGCTGGTGATCAGGGAGGCATGTGACAGGGTCATGTGATTTGCTGTGGCTGATTGGATGTGTAGTCCATCACAGTTACTGGCACTGACACGACATAATGATTCTTATAGCTGTTAATGTGTTTTTTTTTTTATATCCATATCAATGTCGAGCCTTGTGCTTGTGCTGCCATCTGTCTTGAAAGTGCTTTAATTTTCACTGTGGTAATTGGTGACAAAATGGCAAACTAAATGAAAACGTTCATGGCGACTGTGAGCAGTTTGAGAAGTATTTTAACATTTTAAAAATGTAACATTTTAACAAACTTGATTGATTGTGTTATGCTTATTTTAAATAATACATTTTGCCCATTCACTCGTCGAGTGCCTGGAGTTTAAACAGCATTCCTAATTAAAAGCAAAAATGTCAAATTGTCATGCATTACTAGTACAGCCGCATGCTTGAATGAGTAAGTGTGTGCACGGAACTATGCTGACGCAGATCAATTATGTACAATAAATAATAATTAAATAGAAAGAATGAAAGCTAGCACCAACTTTCCTTTCATCTGAGTCATTTCTGTTTGAACAAATGCACTTCTAGGAACCACCACTGAGATTCCTCTCTCTTAGGCTCGACCTTCGGTCTCCTTTTATAATACACAACCTGCACCCATTAGCAGAATGGAGTTAGGCTAAACCATTCAGCTCTGTGAAAAGAAACACTTTCCATATATTAGATGACAAAACAAAAATATTATCCAGATTTGAAAGGAATAAATCCACTGGACAAAAGGGTAATTGGTTGAGCAAGCGCTGACTCTCATTACCAAGATCCACGGTGGGAAACGGGCCACTGATTAGGCCATTCTGAGGGCCTTGAAGGCCATCCTGCAGGGAGTCATGCTGGAGGAAAAGCTGGCCAGGGGTTTAAATAGATTTGCAAGCAATTTACCTTTGCACCATGTTGGCAATCTGACGCAATTTGAGTGCAATTTGTCTGCTTTCAGACTCTTAGCTGCCTCTGTACAGCGCAAATGGCAGAGAGTTGAAAATATCAGCCTGCGAGAACCGAGCGGCGTATGGCCACTTCTGAAGGGGGCTGCATTGACAACAATTAGAATAAGTGCTATGAGAAATTTTCAACTCAAATGTCAGAGGAAAAAAATCAGACACTGGCTGGTGAGGAGGCGAGCAGCAGAATGGCACAGAAAGGATGCGCCTATAGATGTACAGTATAGACGTCGGATATGGAACACGCATCAAAATTACCCAGCGTCCCTTCTGATTGTACGCATGGAAATTGCTCTGACATTTTCTAGAATTTGCAGTCTTGACGTCACTCACAATCCAAAATGACCATGATCGGCGACCATTCCACGCCACCGCGCTCCTCTATCCTGACTTGCCCTCACTCTTGCTTGTCCACTTTAAAGTTTGCACAAGTGTCTGACTACTTGCATTAAGATTCTGAATAGCAGTACACTTGTCCTCTGAAATGCACTGCTAAATAAATTGTGAAGTATTTGTGTATAAATGTGTGGGCTGAGGTTGGGATGAAGAGTTTGTGTCAGAGAAAAATGGACAGTAACACGTAAAATATTAGGCACATAAGGGTCCATTATGGCAGTGACAAGTATATAAAGGACACAGTTAAGGTTCTGAAAACTTAAATGTGATTAGTCAGAAGGTACTGATTAATGACAATAGTGCTGGCTGTAGTTCACGTCACAGGTTTATAATGAATGCACCTGTTCTAATACATTATAATTTCTATAGTGATAATTTACTTCTGAATGTATTGGACTACTACGGCCAGTTCATTTATTTGAGATAACTACACCAAAGACATGGGGGTTCAAAAGATGAATATGAGACGAGAGTTTCAACGTTTATTTCCTGGTATTTACATCTAGATGTTTTAACCAACATAAAACATTTGTATGAGACTACCCAAGTTTTAGGGGAGCAAAAGTATAAGAACAGATAAGTCTTGAAGTAAATTAAAGTAAATAGCACGTAATATCTGGTTGCATATCCCTTGCTTGCAGTAACTTGTTGGTGATGTCACTGGCGATTGTTTTTTGGGTTTTTCTTCACAGCTCTCACAATGTTTCAGTCATCAGCTATTGTTGTTTTCCTTGGCTGACCCATTCACTGTCTGTTGCTCAGTACACCAGTGGTTTCATTCTTTTTCAGGACATTCCAAAGTGTTGTATTGGCTATGCCCAGTGTTTGTGCAGTGCATCTGATTTTTCTCAGCATCAAAATGGCTTGCTTTTGTCCCATAGATAGCTCACTGATCTTCGTGTTGGTTTAACCGTTTTAACAACAAATCCAATCCTCACAGGTGAAACTGAAGACTAAAACCAAGAGTAGACATTCAAAGCTCTTTACTGTTTAAACAACCAAGCTAACAGGACACACCTGGTAACAAGTAAAACCTGTCAGTTACATGTTGCAATATTTTTGCTCTCCTTCAGCTTGGGTGGTCTGATACAAAATGTGCTATATTCTATGTTGAAACTCTCTTCTCATAGTCATCTTTTGATCTCAAACCCAAATGTCTTCAGTCTACAACATACAATTAATTGGCCTTGCCGTTCCAATAGTATAGGAGGGTAATGTATGATGGATGCGCCACATACGTGCATTAAAATATGTGTAATTGTTGATATGGTGAAGTTTTGTTTGAGGAGATATTGATTTAGCATTTTTAGAAGGAGTCTCCAGTGTCAGGAGTTTTCCAATAAAAAAACTTCACAAGAAAGGAGAGAGGAGTTTTCCAGTTTCTCAATAACAAGAAGCTGTTTTTAGAAAATTTTGAGAAAACACAAAAGGTCGGGTGCATCTGTAGCTAATGGGCTCTCCATTAGCTGCAGATGCACCTGACCTTTTGTGTTTACCCAAAATCCTCAAAGGCTTATCTTATTATTTAATTATTTATCTGAAAGTATATAATGCTATGAGGTGGGGGTTTTTTGTTTTTTTTAGGAAGTCCAGTGAAACTAATAGAGATGCTATAATATATATAAAAATATATTTATTACATTAGTGCATATTATTAATATTTTTTTTAAAAAACAGAAACATACTGTATATCAGTATATCAGATTATTAAATAGTATACAGTATTACAAATTTTAATATGTAAAAGTCTCATATAGATTAATTTCTACTTTTATGGTGATACATGCCCTTTCAAACATTTTTTTCTTTACAAAGGTTTATATGACAACAGTAGAGCGGTAACATAAGTACTTGAGCAGGTGTTGGGTGCAACAAAAGGTACATCTTATCTTTGACCTATATACGTGGTTCACAGTGCATCCATTAATTTTGCTTAATGAACTCAGAAAACACACCCAGCTTTGAATGTTTTTAAGGAACATAACTCCTACTGTCGATACTTAATTACGCTTTTCAGATTCGTCAGTTACAGACACGCATAATATTTACAAGATATGTGGAGAATTTTGATGTATTACCTATTTAGTTATTGCCAGCTGTAATCATCCATTCATGCATGCTTTGTTTATCTCCGAGTTGTGAGGAGGGATTGTGGAGAGAAGCGTTGCGTTTTCCCAGGAAGCCCCAGCAGGCCGCACACACTCAGGCAGTTAGAAAGGAGGGAGGCTGATTTTGGATGGACCAGATGTTCTCTAATGGGTCCAGCGCAGAGAGGGGAAAAAGAAGTAGCGGCAGAGACATTTTCCACACAATTTCACCATCTGAAAGGCCCCGAAATACTTAACGTATTATAAGGGTTCCCACAGCTGTTTTTCCTAGGCAGGGCGGGAGGAAAAAAACCCCAACAATTCAATGTCAAAACGCCTCTCTTTCACCCACATCTTTGCTTTCTTTATCTCTGCCTATCAAAAAAACTGACATGTTTTATGTAATGCTGTCAGGCAATAATAGTTCTAAAGTGTGTGTGTGTGTGGGGGGTCCCTTGGCATGTACCTGTTATAGTGCACTTCTTTTTTCTGATCATATTGCTGTCCTGAATAACAAGTACGTCTTTGTTATTTATTATTAGCTCACATTTGATAAATTGCATCATCAAAGAAACACGATTGCCTACATCAACTAATGCCTTCCTGTCTTTCTAAAGGACTCACAATTTGGCTCGTACTATTTCATAAAAGCAACAAACAGCACAATACATACTGACAAACATATTAGTAATGTTTCTGTGACTGACCACAAGCAACACAACCAACCAGAGAGCACCCTTTTTGCACATTACTACTAAAAATACGTATGATGGTACCATTGCATGAGAATTTACTGTTAGTGTGTAAGCAGATTTTAGCCGCTCTACGCAAATATCATGTCAGGACAGTTTTCACATTCTGTTTATAGTTCTATCTAAGTGTGTTCACCTTTACAGTGGCATTTATGTTTATAGCTTAGCCTCAGGGCTTTATACAGAGCAATTTACGGGAGTACTTTGTAGTCTCTATTTAAAACATCTGCATACTAGTACAAACAGATCAAGGTCTAAGAATACTATCAAGCTAAATCCCAGTTAGAGAAGAGTTAATACAGCAACAAAAGCAGTACGCCATGTTGTTGTTTTTTTTCTTTTCTTTTAAAAAAAATCATTGGGACACAGTGTGGTGTGTGCACATTATGAAGTGTTTAACTCCTCTTATACTACAGCAATTTGCCAATGAGTACAATATTTCATTTATTACTGAATGACATTTCACTCATTCACCATTTACAGTTACAGTGAGGGGAAAAAAGTATTTGATCCCCTGCTGATTTTGTACGTTTGCCCACTGACAAACAAATGATCAGTCTATAATTTTAATGGTAGATTTATTTGAAAAGTGAGAGACAGAATAATAACAAGAACATCCAGAAAAACGCATGTCAACAATGTTATAAATTGATTTGCATTTTAATGAGGGAAATAAGTATTTGACCCCTCTGCAAAACAAGACTTAGTACTTGGTAATGACTTAGTAATTACTTTTAATTTTCAATGCCCTGGCTGAGAGAAGGAGGTTCTCTCACACGATTTGACGGTACTTGGCCCCGTCCATCGTCCCTTTGATGCGGTGAAGTTGTCCTGTCCCCTTAGCAGAAAAAACCCCCAAAGCATAATGTTTCCACCTCGGCGAGTTGAGATGATGCCAAAGAGCTCCATTTTGGTCTCATCTGACCACAACACTTTCACCCAGTTGTCCTCTGGTGGTCAGATGAGACCAAAATGGAGCCCTTTGGCATCAACTCAACTCGCCGTGTTTGGAGGAGGAGGAATGCTGCCAATGACCCCAAGAACACCATCCCCACCGTCAAACATGGAGGTGGAAACATTATGCTTTGGGGGTGTTTTTCTGCTAAGGGGACAGGACAACTTCAGCGCATCAAAGGGACGATGGAAATCCCTCATTAAAATGCAAATCAATTTATAAAATTTTTGACAAGCGTTTTTCTGGATTTTTTTGTTATTCTGTCTCTCACTGTTCAAATAAATGTACCATTAAAGTTATAGACTGATCATTTCTTTGTCAGTGGGCAAACGTACAAAATCAGCCGGGGATCAAATACTTTTTTCTCTCACTGTATTTTTAATGTTGTGAAACATCCATTAAACAAATTATTGAATAGTTGTTCCCTGACCAACCTTGTTTTCTTTTCTCTTTCTTGAAGTTTATAAGACAAAAATATGCAGTATAATGAAAGTTAGCCTTCCTCAACCATTTTTAACACATTAGACTGAATCCCCTGACTCATGTAGGACTAGTGTCTACCAGAACGTTCTACAGCCTTCATGTTTATTTGTGGCTCTCTTTGTTCTCCAGCACTTGTTTCTGGTCCAATTGTTCAAACTTAGTCCTGCTGTTCTTTTACAGCTCTGAGCTTGGATTGAAATCTGCTTCTCTAATGTGTTAAATTATGTTCCAAATGAACACATGTAAACGTAAATGTACCATACATCTGCATGTGTTGTTTTTCAGAAATTGGTTTTTTTTTTTGTACTCTAAATATCTGAAACGATTCAACAAATCCATCACAGTCATACCACATGCAGCCAAAATCCAAAGTGTGCAACAACTGGACAGTGACCTGTCCATTAATTCCACAGGCATGGAAGTGGGCATCCATCTTTAAGAAGATGGTGGATGTGTGCATTTTGCTGTAAAGAAAGCATCAATATTTACCATGTAAATTCGTTCATCTGATAGTTCACAATTCTCACAAAAATACGCCGAAAATAATTTTGCCGTCTGTGATAAAATAGGGAATTAACAAGTGAAATGAATGATGTTTTTTTGGGTTTTTCCCAGGATGTTTGGCATTAAAATGAAATGTTTGTAGAGAAAAGTAGAAACACCATGTACTAAAAATGCTATCTTGTGAAAATGCTGCAATTCGGATACAAGAGAATGTTTTGGTTGTATCTTTCATATGAAAGTCATAAGAAAGATACACCTCTGAGGTTGTTTGAGTTGTGCTAATTGTTTCTAATTTGTGAAGGACATGCTGAATAATAAGTAAGTTGCGACATAAGAATTGTATCTTATGTCTGTCACTAATTCCCCCCCTCACTGCACACTCCTTTCACATCCTGGGCTTTATTTACATTGCCACTTGTATAGTATTTGTTTCTGTTTTGTTCCTGTCTCCATCCATGTTCTGTCATTAGTTAGCTACCCTATAGTGTTTACCTGTCCTGTGTGTAGTCCTTGATTAGTTTGTCTATCTATATCCTCTTATTGTCTGAGCCATGGTTTCATTTCCCCATGTTTATTCTGTTTGTTTCTTGACTTTTCATCATGGTTTATCCTAGTTTGACTTTTTCCCGGCTATGTTTTGACCCCTGTCATGGACACCAATTATAATTCCCTAAATAAAGCCGACATTGTGTTTACACACTTGCGTCCTACCCTCACTCACTGACTATTACACCAATACAGGAGTAGCATTTATTATACTTTGGGAAGTCACAATCATATTGTGCATCTGTGGTTATTCTTCCACCTTGTTTAGTACAGCTGCATGGAAATGTCTGCGACATTGCACCAAGTTTTACGAACATGCTCAAACTTCTCCTGTGTACACTGGCAGATCTGTCAGCTCCTGCCTGCCATTTCCTCGCCACTTTCTTTTCACGCTTTGATGCACACGTTCCGCCGGCAAATAGCACATAATAACAGTTTAGACACCTTTCAATTTTAGCATCCTGCTTGAAAAGTTGTGTCCTTCCAGGTGCCATGACAACCATGCGCGACGTGTCACTCTATTAGTCCATTTTTTTGTGTTCCCCAATGATGCTGTCATGGCAACGAAACACCTGCCTGTCAAAAGGTTACATATATTCATACGAAAATCAAACAAGATCTTTGAGACGGTTATTTTTCTCCCTTATAGCAGCCAGGCATGTGACGCCAAGTGGCCCAACAAATCTCAAGGAGCATAATGGTCTGATATGTCTATTCAATCTGTTACACAACAAAATATGATAACAAGACGTACGATTGGCTGCACAGCCTTGTCCTCACAATGTTTCCTCTGTGTGATGCGTAAGGCATTTATTGCTCTTTATCTATCCTCCATCAGGAGAAGACAGTGGAGGTGTGAGCACTGTTTTCATCACTATCTCTTGCCTGACAAGTAATCTCGCTTAGAGTTCCCCCAGAGAGAGAGAGAGAGAGAGAGAGAGAGAAAGAGAGAGAGAGAGAGAGAGAGCAAGAGAGAGAGAGAGAGACAGAGAGAGAGAGAGAGTGTGTGTGTGTGTGTGAGTGACAGAGACAGAGAGGGAGCCAGAGCCAGACGGTTGATGAAATCTGAGTAGTTATCATGCTAACTATTACCTGTCAACTTGCTCCAATCTGTGAGGCATCAATTTTGTGGAGTGGAAGTGAAGGGCGCGAGGGTGGCTGCAGCAGGTAAACACCCAGCCAAAGGCCTGCCTCAGCCCAGCTTCTTCCTGCTTCTATATTTATGAAGGGCATCTGCCATAGAGAGACCTCAAACTGGACCATTATCGAAGAGGACCACACAAACGTAAACACACATTTTCATCAAAGCACATTTACACCTGTTTGGTATTCTCCTCACATCTGATGGAGACCAAAGGACTCTGGTCCCTTTAGCAAAAACTGACTTACATAAAAAAAAAAACCCAGACAGACGAGTGGATACACCCATTATCTGTCTGAGACCATTACAATCTGTAAAGTAAATCAAACTTTTAATAAAATGTAAGAGAAGAAGAACAGACCATCTCTTGAACTACTGACCAGCTTTAATAACAAGATATTGTATAAACCACAGGTTTGCAATCCTGGTCCTGGGGAATTCCCCTGCTTTAATGCACCCACGCCAATCCAGGAAGTGCTGGTTATTAAGTGGCTAGTTAAATAAAGAGTGTTGTGAGCAGGAAAAACGCCTAAATATGCATGAACAGTGTCGGGAACTTGTGGTACTAACCACAACACTAAACATCTCGATAAACCGTCCTTTAATAAAATCACTTCAAAACTACAGACTGGCTGTAGTTTCTTCCTCCAGTGAGATTTTCCTAGAATGCAATTTTCTCCCAATGAACTAACCAGATTATTACATTTATTGAATGTTAAAGAATATTAATTGAATATTAAAGAATATTTATTGAATATTAAAGCTGGGAGCAGCAATTTTTGGGTCAAAACACTTTTTGGTGACGTTTTTTCTGCTCACAATCGGCCCCCATTTATAATCTTTTAATAAAGTTGTGTGTAAATGTTTGCATAAGCTAAACCGAACTGAAGTGTTCTGCTGGATTTATAAAAGTTCTGGAAATGCTGATTGTCTTTGCATTTACGTGCATTTGTTGATCACCCAAAAAGTGCAAAGCGTATACACAACACAGCTCATTTGCATGTAGTGACACCCACAAAACTCCATAAAAGTGCACAGACAGCTTGGAGAACAAAAGGAGTTGTTGTGAATCAGGGTAAAGGCTGAAAGACAGAAGTGGCAGTTATTTTGACTCACTTCTATGATGCTATTATAATATAAGTATAATATTAAATATAATACTAGCGAGGGTTAAATCTTCAGTCATGTGGGGTAACATGCAAATTACATGATGTGAAGTCAATCAAGTCAAGGTTTACATTAGTTAATCTTCTTAAATGAAGATTAACTCATGTTAATCTTGAATAGGATACGAACGTAAATGGATACGTAAATGAATAGGATACGAACATTTTTTCTGAATTTATGGGATTCTCCTGAGTTTCTTTTGTGAACACTTGTACGATTGATTTTAGAATAATTTCCTTTGATGAATCAAGCTCGTCATTCCTGCATTGATTAAATTTGTTTAGATTAACACTTTTAAAGCTTTCAACTAACTTTTACCCCCCAAAAAATCGCTGTTAATACCTTCCTGTTAAAAAATTACATCATACGCCAAAACGTCCTTTCTCAAATCAGTACTTTGTTGATGTTGTCAAAGTGCTGACTTATTTTGAACTCAAGGGTATATATATATATATGATGAAAGCTTGAAGACTGTCCTGGTTGCTTTTATATATATATATATATATATATATATATATATATATATATATATATATATATATATATATATATATATATGTATATATATATATATATATATATATATATATATATATATATATATATATATATATATATATATATATATATATATATATATATATATATATATAAAAAGCAACCAGGACAGTCTTCAAGCTTTCGTCGTTCACGTTCCTATATGTCCTGCCTGAGATTGTTAGCATTTCATGATGGCTTACCTTTTAACAAAACCACATCGTCATTATATCATTTTAGAGACGTCGTTTCCTCTTTAGAGATAAAAGTGTTCTTCTTCATGACATCAAGAAATGTACGTCTACTAGCAGATCATTCTGCATTGTATGAATTGCAGGATGTGCTGATAATGGCAGCATGCCAGGTTGTATGTACATTGCTTGAAAACCAAGACAATAGAAACCTGTGCGTAGTATTTTCAGATTTAAAACATGACCTGGAACATTCTGTCTCTCTGTCAGATAGCTCTCTGTCAGATATGGAGAGCAGTTTAGTTTAATTTTGGAATATCAGACAGCATGTACCATGTAAAAACCACATAACACTGTTTATTTATATATTCTAAAATTCCAGCCTAATGGCTTAACTCTGATGACACTCATGTAGAGCTCATGGCCAAGGAGCAACGCCCAGAGCCCGAAATAACCCCTCACTGTGATGAGTGACAGGAGTGATAACACCCTGCCATGCCCAGCTTTGATGCCTACAATACACTCAGCAGCTGTAAGACTTCTCCAGCTCTTTGGAGATCTCACTTGGCCAACAGAGCGAGGCTTCTCATTTACTATTCGCTAGAGCAGCCCGAACACTGCTCTCACATGCTGTTGGACTCTTGTAGGGAGGGATATGAACCTGGAAGTGTCCCACTGAGTAAGGTCAAAGGGGACAATGTCTCTCTCTCTCTTCTACGGTGCTACCTCAGAGGAAGTGATAATAGAAAGTGGTAGGCTGAAATTAAAAAGGCACGGCTTCAGGAAGCCTGGGGTTTGGGCACAATGCTAACGGTTGAGTTATTAAGACTCGCCAAGCTGAACAGCCAATCAGGAAGGGTGATTACAAAGAAGGTGGTCATGTAGCAAATTCCAGAAGGCTGGCTGTCTGGCATCATGTGAGGACCATATAGTTAATCGGGAGATTTTATAAACCTGATCAATTCATGTGTTGCTTTTAACTACTAGTTTGTGTGTCAGGAAAAAACTGACCCAAGACACCAAGAACCCCCCCACCCGAAAAAAATCCACATTTCCTTCTGAGTACTTTGATATAAATAAAAAATAAAAGCTTGGGTAAAGACGCACACTGAGTTATACATAGTCTTTCAAAGATAAAGACAGCAAATACATGTCTCTGAAATGGACAATATCGTGCCACCTGTTGTTTTTTCAACTGTCAGTGAGTATTCACCTGAGACGTCTGTCTTGCTCACACACACTTAGAGAGGATTACAGACAAAAGAGACTAATTCCAGGGTATCAGATGGTGCATTTTCGTTTTTTTCTCCTTTATGGTGTGTAGGGGTGGGGGTGGGGTGTTAGGGGGTTAAATTGCTCCTATTCATGCACTTAATCCTGCGTTTCCCTTCACTGTGGCCAACTGGCCGTATGCCTCGACCCAGCCTCAGGCGAAATCCTTCACAAAATTATGCTGCTGAGTGACAAGACACTTCTTCCAAAAGAGGAACTGATCTGTTGATCTGAGAACAACAATGATCTATACAGTCAAGACATGTGAGGAAATTGATTGCTGATCAGCTCGGAATCTTTTTTTTTTTTTTTTTTAGGAAAACAGATTAACGATGGAGCTGTGATTGAGTTTCACAGTATTTTGATCTGACTCATGAGTTTAGAGGACGTCTGTAGAGGAGGAAATGAGCAGGTCATAACATGACGGTTGAGATGAGAAGCTGCACAGACTGTCCCTCTGTGTTTTGTACTGTAGCTGGTCTTTAATCAGCCGTCCTCTATCCTCTTCACGCTCTTTTCTCCAAACTAATTAGCCTCCCATCTGCTAAGGGCTCCAGACAGATAATATTGTTTTATTGCAGCTGAGGTCATCAGGGAGCAGGTCTCAATGGCTAGGAGACAGTGTGTATCTAAGATAAAGACAGTGAGAAAAGGCTACTGCAGTCCAACAACTCCCAGTGGAGCTACTGCACTTCTAGCCACCGTACTGTCCTAACCAGACTGCTTGTCCCAGAGGAGCACTCAGGACGATGAGCGTTAATCTCTACCACTGTACACACACAATGAAGTGGAGGACTCATTCATGGTGGACATGCGAGATTGAGGAGGCTAAACTTTAAACCCAGTGATTTTAAAGAAACTCATTTCTCTTTTCATTTTAACGACTCTCCTCTAGGCTATTCTATTCTACCACTTGTTTGGCTTTATCTAGAATGAATAGGACAACAGGTGCAAATAGATTACACCTAAAGCCATAGATACAGCTTTGCGTAAACCCACATATTTGAAGAGTTTTTAAAGCAAGTCCTTCCAGAAAGTATAATCTTGGTTCCTGAGTGCTGCGACATTATTCATGGCCTGTCTGCGATTGATGTTAAAATATTGTCAGGCTCATAAAAAGCAAAATGACTATAGTGGTGGAAAAAAGTGACAAACTCGCAGTGAACTATTATTACAGGTTTCAATTAATCCATCCATCCAGCCTGAGGTAAATAAAACACAGTCTCAAGAGTTGGTTGGGGTGGGGGCGTGTGTATCGATCCCAACCCTATACATACAGGAGTCTCTAACAAGGCTTGTACTTAGATCAATAAAACTCATCCTCTCAGTCATATCCAATTAAGAGTGTGCGAAGTAAATAAATGCTAGTGCTATAAATCAGATTTAAAAAACAACACTGTAATTGATAAGGGACAAAAAGTCTATTGGAATGTAAATAAGTCGTGATTCATTTGGTAAGGCACAATCATAGTGGAGTAGTCCGTTGATGTAATGAAAAGTAGAAGGAAGTCCATGTGAATAAATAAGAATTCTATCAAACAAACAAAGTATAAGATTTTTAATAGCTCAGCTTCAAGAAGATGGCTCAGTTTAATTTTTGTTAATGAACAGAGGGTTTCCTTTATTGAAAAGCTGTTTAGGAAGTTAAAATTATTTCGCTTGTGTTAAATACAGACCCAGATAGTCATATAGCTAATATGTGAAGGTCTAGTGATAGACCAAGCATCACATTTTCATGTGGACCAAAACACCATTGAATCACACTGGTCAAGTGCACTGAAATATTGAATGTAGCCACGAATTAATCTGGTTTATTAGGTTACTCTAACAGTACATGGACTAGAACTTCAAGTTGGGCCAAAACTGAAATTATGCACAAGCGTTCTGTAGATATGAATTTGTTTCCAAAGCTATTACGCTTGGATACTTGCAAAAGCTTGAGGTTGAACTGCTGATCAAATCTCTTATCTTTTACCTCTCTAAAAAGGAAGTCTGCTTTTAGGAGAAATGGTCCTATAGAGCACTGTCCAGGGTATACCCCACCTTGTGCCCGATGCTCCATGGGATTGGCTCCAGGTTCCCCGGCGACCCTGAAGAAGGAGTAAGCGGTAGAAGATGGTTGGATCGATGGATGGATGGTCCCATAGAGCACCCAGTGAAGAAGGGTTCTTGGGTTGCTCCTCCTCGCAGCTCTGAAATATTCTATGTAGGACACTAGCTAATCATGGGAGGCCATGAGCTTATGTATGTGGAAGAAGGCAGATAGCACTTTCCTCTGAGTGTGTTACACTCACTTACGCTGACACTGAGTTCGGAAAGATGTGAAGGGTGGCTTCAGATGTCTCAAAGGAAGAACGTTTGCCTTCATCCTGGTTGCTGCCATGTGATGAGGTGAGAATTACCTAGTAGGTTGGAAGTGGCAAGACTACAGTGGGAAGAAAATGGAGGACAAAATCCCAGAAGTGAATCCTTTTAGAAGATATTTAGGAAGCGTGAGCTCTTAACGATCCAAATAAGGCTCTTTTTAACAGTCCTGACATTTCAAGAAGCTACAGCTGGTTGGAATTAACAACGCAACAAGTGAAAATATTTCAT